>CAIGRL010193970.1:0-10086 GCA_903798325.1 Fraxinus xanthoxyloides | reverse complement strand
GATACTCAATAAATTAGTTAATTCAACACGTACAAGTCTACTAAGATGTTTCAAATTATGATAAACTAATTTTTGAGTGAAATCGAGACATCTGACCCAAAACGGCATCTGATCGTTTCAAACGTATAGTGGACGTTTCTACTTATTTAGTTTTGTTGAATAAGGGTATATGAGGTAGTTTATAAATTATAATTTAAACTATTTTTTTTAAACATATTTTTTTGGTCAAAGGTTAAAATCTCAAACTATATTATAGAAGAGGCTATTTGATCCAATTACCACGTATTTATTTTCCCCTCACGTATAAAGCATCTAAAGAAGAACAAGTCGTAAACCCCTACCAATACCATCACCATCTTCAAGTCTAGGGTTTAAGCTCGCACTGAAATCCAGTCTCAATTCCAATGGCTACTAGGCACTTGCTCTTCAAAACGACGTCACAGTTCCTCTCCCACTCCTTTCAAATCCAACCCACTAATCGTTTCAACTATTCCCTCAGAACTATCTACTCTTTCCTTTACCGGGATCATTGCAGAAACTTCTCCTCTACAGCATCTGATTACATCACCGGAGAATTGAATTCCTCAGTCACTGCCGCTTTCAATGCTGATAGCCGTGTCCCCGCCACCGTAATAACCGGGTTTCTTGGCTCTGGCAAGGTCCAAAATATATTACTAGTGCATATATTTGTTATATGATTCTATAGTTTTGTGATTAGGATAATCAAGGATAAAAATCGATTCTGTACGATTTCGAGTCAACTGAGGTTGTAGGGCTTAGCTTAATGGGAACTTAATAGCAGAGGGCTATGCATAAGCTTGTAGCGAATTCTATCTAACATATATCTAGCAGCCAGCTAAGTTGTATAAATTGGTGTGTTTATGCATATGAATACATACGTTTATTGGTATATGTATTTGTATGTACACTCGCATAGTTGGTTCTCAAATTATTTTCCGAAGATCAGTTTGTGCGTATTTTAGTTGGTCTTTTTCTTTTAACTTTTTCTTTAATATTTTGGCTGTATTTTCTGAACTTCGTGTATTTTGGCATGATGTGAAGACCACCCTTTTGAATCATATATTGACATCTCAACACGGAAAGCGGATTGCTGTCATTGAAAATGAGGTATGGCAATGGCTATTCTTTTACTATCAAGTATTTATCATTTTCAGTCTCTTTTATATTGCAGTTTCCAAAATGTGATTACCGATGTGTGTAAGATTGGTGTGATCCTTCAAATGTGAACTATTTTTTTTACTTTACATTGTATCAATATAAGTATTTATTACATACAACCATAAATGTTACAAAAGACTTACCCTTTTATCTATTTATTTTCTGTTTCTACAATGCAGTGTAAAATGGGACTGTATGGTGTCCTCATTAGTTTCTTTCTGCCATAATTAATTTGTTTATGTTTGGCAATGAACCAAATCAATGGACTACTCTTTCTTGTGATGTTAGGTTGCCAATAATTAACCTCAGGGTCTTTCTAAATTCAGGCCAGCTTACTTGGGGACCTTATTTCTTCGTTCCTCTGTTCATAATCACTAATGAGTCAAGTTTTAGTTAAAGTAGCCCCACATATGTTACGAGATTCACCAATTAAATTCTCCAACTGATAGGTATAGCCCTAATTTATGATGTTAGCTTTCAGAATTATGAGCCCTATGCGTACAGTTTTATTGGTTCGCTGCCATTCAACAAAAAATATTTATTCATTTTAAGAATTCAACACAATGGTGAATGAAAAAGAGAGAGAGAGCAATAAATTCCGAAAAGGAAACTGCAAAAGGATTGTGATAAAACATATCCTTAGTACATGACTTCCTGCATTGATGAAACGTGAAGTTACAGTTACAGTCTCTGTACCCATTCACATACTCACTAAGATGACCAATACATGTGGAAACATCAAAATCTTACAAATTGGACTTGAACTGAGGATAAACAGTGAAAGCTGAAAACATTTACAAGACACAACTTAATTTGCATCATTAACAGTGGAATGTTCTCTGTAAGAGATGCATTAGCTGTGATACCACTCCTTGTTACTACCAGTACCAGAACATGGGCTTTTTTTATTTATATCCTACTGCTATTGCTTATATCTGTTCACAGTTGTTGTCCGCTGCCTAATACATTTTACACTGTCCATTTTTTTATTGGTTATTAATATATTCAAGACATAGTACTTGATTCACATGTCTTCAATGCCTTAAAAGTTTTTCTAGATACACCAGTCATTTCATGGAGAAAATCTCTGTATCTGACCATCTTTTTTATCATTTTTTTCCCTTTTTGAGAGCGTAATGCCTGTGATAAAATAAAATTGTGAAATTATGAAATTGTTGGTTCTCTACTTTTTTGGTCATATTTATCTAAATTTGACTTCTAATTTTTAATTTCTTTCTGGATGCAGTTTGGTGAAGTAGATATTGATAGTTCATTAGTTGCTAGTCATTCCTCTTCTAATGAAGAGATTGTCATGGTAAATAATGGTTGTCTATGTTGTACTGTTCGTGGAGATCTTGTCAAATTGCTTTTGGAGTTGGTTAAAAGAAAGCGAGACAAGTTTGACCATATTGTTATAGAAACGACAGGTACTTTAATGTGCTAAGAAATGCATATGATTGTCATTCCTTGATGTCCTTAGACCTGACAGCTTCTCTCATACTACATAAATTAATATAAATATGGTTAGACAGAGATATATGTGATATGCAGTTTGCTCGTGGTTATTCTTTGTTCCGTTATCCCTTTTCCATTACTCCATTACTTTTTCAATGTTATCAATATTTAGGTCTTTGGGAGAACTGAATGTCGTGTTGAACCAAATTGGTTTATGTATACTCCATCATACCTTTTGTTATCACATAACTGGTAGCTACTAGTTCTCTTAATAGGCATTCAGTGATTTATCATCTATTGTACTTGAATCTTGCAAATTTGGACTTGTAATGCGTTGATGGATCTTGTTGTTCAGGTCTTGCAAAGCCTGGTCCAGTTATTGAAACATTTTGTAGTGATGAGCTGCTTTCACGTCATGTGAAACTTGATGGTGTTGTTACTTTGGTTGACTCCAAGCATGCCATGAAACACTTAAATGAAGTGAAACCAAGGTTTGTAGTGAACGAGGCTGTGGAACAAATTGCTTACGCGGACCGCATTATTCTGAACAAGGTATGCAGTTTGTTTCATCTTTAATAGATTGGTTTTTGGTTTCTTCATTCTGTTAATTGGTCTCTCGACCTTGCTTAGCTTGCTATGAAACCTTCTTAAGACTTGAGAAAGGTTTCAAGACTTGAGAAGTTTTCAATTTAGTGATTATATTTTTAATTTCATTTCGACAGATAGATTTGGTGGCTGATCCTGATGTGGAGTCACTGACAAACAGAATCAAGGTAGGTTTTCTTTTATCCATAAGCAAAACTGACTATTTCTTTGTAATTTGTTGCTATTGAGGGTAAGGTATTGAATATAGGGAACCTAACTTAAAGCTTAAACTACCATTCACTTGGTTCGTTAAAATAAAATAAATAAATAAAGAAAGAAAAAAAGAAAAAAAGCATTATTTACTATAAATTTGGGATCGGCTACAGGAATATTTTTGTGCCATTCCGTTCTAGTGACTTTCTACATCGACCGAAAGATTTAGAGCATTCAAATGTTTTCAAACCATTTAAAGCCATAATAATTTAGTCTCTAGATCACATCTCTTTTATAAATGAGAGTTCTTTAGGTCTATACAATACAAAATGGACTATTGTTTGTTCCATGTGTTGTTTGAAGTTCAAGATGCCCTCTTTCTTTCATTTCTATTACTGTCCATAAAGTGAAGAATTACTCTATTTCTAAAATCTCTTGACGGTCATAGGCCTGATAATATAGATTTCTTCTTGTTAGTTGATGATTTGTGTACAACCTGTTGAAATTTTCTCCAGAATATCTTTTATCTTCTTCTCTATACGATAATCTATATAGTTGCAATTACGTAACTGGGATTAGTAATTTAAGCATGTAATTTGGGCAACTTAGCGCTGTTGGATGATTTAATTATAACATTAATGTTCGTTTGTTCTCTTCTTACTTTATCAGTCCCTTTTATGAGGATGCATAAGTGAGAGATTGGTTAGCAGATACACCTGATTCCGTAATTTAGCCCCTGTTTGAGCTCCATTCTTTTAGAACTCATTTTTTTTTTCTCGAAACTCATTTTGAAACACACACATTCTCCCAATAAAATAATTTTATACATAATCCCTAAAATTTCCAGACTTTTAACCACAGATTCTCCAAATAAATTACTATAACAAAGCCTATTTTTTTTTTTTTGTCAGAAAAATGGGGCTCAAACAAACCCTTAGTGTTCTGTCTTTCATTTTAATTGGGCCGTCACTTACTACAATTGTTGTTGCTATACTATTCTCCATATTTTATTTTATTCTCATAACTTGATGTTGGGTCACTTTACAGCATATCAATGGGATGGCACAAATAAAGCTTGCTAAATATGGGGCAGTTGACATGGACTTTGTTTTGGGAGTGGGAGGTTATGATCTTGACAGGTGATTAAATTGAGATCTGTTTTTTTGTTTAATCAAGATGCTTTAGTTATTTCCATTAATAATAGGTGCTTAACTCAATCCTCTGATGAATAAATGTATTTCTTTACAGAATTGAATCTGAAGTTCATTCAAACGATTCTGATTGCTCACATCAACATGAAAGTGGTCATGGTGAAGTATTCTACACATTCTATGCATTTTTCTTTTAAATTTCTTATCCTTTCCATGTTGTTATTTAATATATTCGGAAGAAAGGAATAAGGTAAAAACCGGAAACACTTAATCTGTTAACCAACCATTTGCTCTATGGAGAACTGATATCCTTGGTTTTTGGGTGGCACTTGGTCTTGGGAAATTCCAAGTTGTAGCTGTAGTACCAGCCACTTTATGGAATGGGCTTTCAAAGTGGGAGACGCCTTATTAAGAAGCATTGAAGCTTCTAGGAAAACAATTTAACAAAATAAACTCTCTCCTACCTGGGAATGTCCGGTTTTCTTCTGCCTTGTCGTTATGGGATTATATGAATGATAAACAAGTCTTAACAAGATAAGACTTACACAGATAGATAATGTTCACAAGATAATTGAGGTGACATCAATTGAGTTAAAAGAACCAAGAATAACATGCACATAGAATAACTCCTAATAAGGAAATACGGTTGTTGCCCTTGTGCCTGAATTCTTAACTGTTATATATTTTGATTTTTGTAATTAACAGGTTCTTATTTTGCCATCTTCGTTTTATAGAACATCACAAAGGACATCATCATGATCATGTACATGATTCAACTGTCTCGAGTGTCAGTATTGTTTCTGAGGGAACCCTAGATCTTGATTATGTAAGTGCTTGTCTTGATGTGCCGGTGTTATTTGTATGCTTATGATTGATATTGTTGCACGTGTTTTTCAAAACTGCAAATATGGACCCTTCATAAATTAATGTTAAACAACTTGTCCTACTTCACCTATTAATGGCTTATTTAACCAAATATAGTTTTGGGGATGCCTTGGATCAGATATTAGCAGAAAGAATATGGTTGAGCAAGATTAGGAAATTGATTCATTTTGCATAGTATTGCTGTTCCTAGATAACAGACACTGCATATACTCCATTTTCTCTCTTTAACTTCCTAGTTCTGAACTGTGAAACTTTCGGCACTGGTGAGTTAGTTTGATGATTGGCTCGAAAGATTGATAGAAGAGAAAGGGGATGACATTTACAGGATGAAAGGAATACTATCTGTCAGTGATTCTGAGCAGCGTTATGTTTTCCAGGTTATTATCTTTCGCCAGCACGATAGGATATCTTCAATTTGTTAATACTTCTATTTTTTGTCTCTGAAACTCAAATGCAAATTTTATGTTCTTTAAACTCGTTCAGGCTGTACATTCTACTTTAGATGGCTGCCCAGGCAAGGAATGGGGACCAGGTGAGAAAAGAATAAACAAGATTGTCTTCATTGGAAGGAACTTGGATGAAACCGCCATAAGGAAAGGTTTCAAAGGCTGTTTAGTGTGAGCCGAGGTTGGTCAATACAAATCTGTAGACGAAGAACAAAATTCAGGGATCTGGGTAAGCATTAATGTACTTATCATGCATGAAAGTTTAAGACTTAATATCATTGTAACAACACTAAAACATGCAATATAGTCACTAGCAAAGGATGTTACCAACTATAACTACATGGCTTATGTTCTCCCTCTGCCTAATTCGACAGGGTTATCTGGACTCTGGGCCTGGAAATCACTGACGGAATTTATTTTGGGCTGTGCCAGAATTCAAAACCTTTTTTCGCGTAATGCTGAGTTAGGTGTGCTCTAAGCATAATGGCTTCGTGTGAAAAAAAATTATGCAGTCAAATTTTTACATTGAGATAAACAAATATGCCAACCAAACGACTTAGAAAAATATAACATGAAAGTGGAATGGAGCACTACAAGTCAAGCTTGGTTTCTTCAGCTAATTTACGTAACCTAACATGAAATGACTAATTTATTGATATATTTTATTTATTTCAATAATGATATTTATCTAGAGTGATGACGATTATCAGTATATGTGACAGTGTGCGGACGGTTATTGCTACATTTATATTCATTCAAATGTGGCAGGTTCATCATCACTCTACGTAAATAACAATACTCTTATTTATTTTCGAGAAAAGTAACAATAAGTTTGTTATTCATCTAGAGTCCAGACGATTATCTTCAACCATTTTTGGTTGAATGAATTGTTGCAGATTCTTGAACAAGAGCAGTGTCCCAATAATGATGCGAGAGTTTTTCGGTTCACTGTAATATTGTACAATGAAGTTTAAATGCATATTTAGATATTTGATAATGTGGGAGTAACTCTATTGTCACGTAGAATAACGAGATGAATAGCATGGGATGGTGGCTTTACACCGTGGTTACCCCTACCAAGCTACCCACTGATATCAAGTGTCATTATTTGAGGCCCACGAACGTTGGGCTTATGAAATTACATGGATGAAGAAAGAGGTTTTGTTGATTGTATCAATGTTTCTTGAGCCGTGAAAGTTTTAAAGTAATGAATTCTTTTTGAGAGACCCTTTTCCAGTTTCAGTAAGATGGATTGCTTAATTGATATCGACATGTTGTTTATGACGATGTTTCTTAAGTATTGAATTTTCAATGAGATTTTACCTTTTTAGGTCTTCTCAAAAATGCAATTTTTTCAAGATTAAGTAAAAAGCCGTACGATTTGCTGTCTGGCACATTATTGTTCTATCAATATTATTTTCGGCATGATTAATGCTAGTTGTACACCCAAGTTTATCACGTTGACAGATTGCAGAGGCGATAGCTCTTGATTGGTAGGTGGAATTTTGTTTCGTCCACCAACTAATAAAGAGCTGCCACATCTACATTATGCCACCCAAGTGATAAACCTGGGTGTATATTTATCAAAGCTCTTTTGGCATTTGGAAACATCACATTTACATACCAAATGAGAAGATGCCAAGAAGTAACTTGTCGAGTTGTCAAAAATTGCGTTAGTAAGATGAGTTGCCCAATTAATATCAACATTTAAGTCTTCTGAGCATTTTCACTTGTTGATTCAGTGAATGATATTTTGTGGTATTTATGAATTAATCCATCGAAAATAATCTGGCTAATTAATATCAACATTTAAAGTTTCAACAAATCACTAACGCTCCAACCTCCTGGGAATTGTCGCTTGTTGATTCAGTGAATGAAAACAAATTGAAAAACAAGCTATTTATACATATTTTTTGGAATATATGAATGAATCCATCAAAAATGAATGATTATTTGTTGTTTTTGTGTTTTTATAACAATAACCAATTTTTGGCCTTTCATATTTTAGCAAATGAAATTTTAATATGCACCGCGTAAACAACAATAACTAGCTATAACTTAGTTACATGCATCTTTTTTCACTTACTAATGTCAAAATCCATCACCAAATAAAGCAGACTATGTTAAATACTTAGTATATAATTTATTAAAAGCATTCAAATATAAAAGACAAATTAATTTGATTGGTTCAATTATACATATTGCTTTAGGTAGTCTTCCACAGTAGTATACTTAACCTCTGGATAGAGTTTAGATGCCTCTTCTTCATCTCCTATCTTCAAACTGTGAAGGCATCCTTCATACAAAATATCATGATAATGGCTTAATCCCACTTGCTGGCCATAGTCAAGCACTGATATCATATAAATCAAAAAACAAGTAAGAATTAGTTCCGATATATATATTCGGTTGAAACCAAGTTTTAATGTTTCATCTCTAATAAATTAAACTTTTAGACGAAGGGACAAGTAAAAGACATGGATCATATCTCGTCGCTACTTATTTATGAAAATTGTGCATGTGATAGACCTATGATCAAAAAATGATCTACACCTGAAGGGGTACGTTGAAGACAAGATTAGTAGGAGTACTCGTAGATTATCTCTAAGAAGTCCGGAATATAATGTTTTTGAGATTGTACTTACAGCTTTTGGAGGCTAAGAAATCATCCTTAGTGAGAGTAATCTTGTGCAGTTCTTTCCCAATTAGCTTCTCCCATATCTGCACAACTTCTCTTTGGGAAAGGAAGTTTTTAGAAGGAATAATGTAGATTGTCTTGTTGAGGGTTCTTGGATCTTCAATTGTTTTGATAGTATAGGTTGCTATATCATCTTCATTGTTATATATTGCTGCCCAAATCAAGACAAACCCGTATGAGAATACGAACGTGATATCAGAAATAAACCGATCTCATATCTCCCTTCAATTCGGATTAGCAAAATAAATATCCCGAGCAACTATATATTTACAGAAAAATATGCCAACGCAGAGTCGTAAGACCATGAGTGGCTTTATTGTGATGTGCTTACCCTTTAGGTTGCCATCTCCATGAATAATGACATGATCTCTAGGAGGAAGGATTTTGCCAAATTGACATAGACCTCCCAGCCAATAGGCCGCTATACAGTTTGCAGAGACGTAGGTGAATGGAATTCCTGCCTCTTCGATTGCTTTCCTCACCACCATCTTGTCATCAAAGGTCACCTTTCCAGGTTCCATTGCATTCTTCATTTTTGCAGCATCCATACCAAACTCAGATGGTATAAATCTCTACAAAAATCAAAACCCATCAGTTAAAATCTTGTCCGTTGTACTACTGTCTAGTCAAATTCAGCAGTCTGTATACCAAACACACGATTCATAATGAGCAATCATATATATTTGTACCTTTACATTTCCAGCCTCTTTCATAGCTTCAACAAGCTTGAGTTGAAGCAAAATACTGTGACTCCGAATATGTACGCCGGAAACTGCGCAGATTACGACGTCGACCAGCTTCACAGCCTCCACCAGGCTCTTGTAATCCTCGAAAGATCCAGGTACAAGATGAGCTCCTTGCTTTTTGAATGATATTAGCGTTTCAACTTTATCAATATCTACACCAATCTCAGCCTCAGGTCTTTGCATAACGTATGTTTCATGACCTTGGGCTAAACTTGCCTTCACCAATCTCTTTCCCATGTACCCTGTTCCACCAATAATCAAAACTTTGCTTTTTCCCATCTCTCTATGTTAATGCAAATGAGGGTCCGGACAAGATGATGTGGTTTATTGGTTTCTTGCATATTTATAGTATGTGAAATTTTGCCACTGTTTGGCAATCTAAATGATAATCAACAACTCATTTCAACTACAAATTATATGGGTTCCATGGCTTTTGAACCACAAATTTCATCAACTTCTATCAAAATTCACTAAAGCTCTATTTGATAGGCGGAATTTTCCATGGAAAATGGAAAATATTTTCTATTTTCCAACTTTTGTAGTGTTTGATAGGCAAAATTTTCCCGAAAAAATATTTTCCAACTTTCCAAATTTTTCACATTTTTAGGGAAAATAAATTCTTGATATTTTGGTGGGAAAATATTTTCCAGTTTTTTTTTTTTGGCAATTGGAAGAAATTCTAGACACAATGGTAAAAATTATTTTCACTTTTATTGACAATTTTCATG
>CAIGRL010193957.1:0-14746 GCA_903798325.1 Fraxinus xanthoxyloides | reverse complement strand
AAATTTGAAAAGTTGGAAAATGAAAAATATTTTCCATGGAAAATTCTGCATATCAAACAGAGCCTTAGTATCTTTATTTATTTTTTGTCAAAACAAGGATAATTAGATTCAAATAATATGAAATCATGTTGTATTTTTGTTGCACCGAGGTAACATGAATCGAGTTTTTAATTGAGATGTTCAAAGTTATAGAAAATTGTTGGTAATCCTTAAAATATAAATTACACTTTTTAAGTCATGCAATCTCCGGTCATTACTCGTCAATTTCTATGCTTATAAAAACCTACATTATCTTCTATACAGAGACTTGAATATGCTCATTACCGTCCTCTTTATCTTCATTTTTGCTTTTGAAAATATATTCAAAATAGAAAATCGATTGTCAAATGTTATCCTCTAAATAAAATTATTATAAAGACTTCTTTTATTAGGTGATTAGGAGCCCGATTGGGGCCCAAATTGTAGGTCGGTGAGAATAAACTGGCTTAAACATTCAAGTCACATTCATATTCCAAAATCCAAACATGTAATGTCACATTTGCTCATTAAATTGACCTGGGCCAAAATAATAAATGGTTAATAAACATACAATTAATTTAGAAAAAAAATTACAATTGAGGTTACAAATCTTTTAATGAACGTGAACAAGGAGGACCTTTAACGGTTTCATTCATAAATAATTCAGTTGTCCAAAAGTCAAACATCTGAATCTAATTTGATGACAAAAGAGCCTCTTAATAATTTTCCCTTAAAATAAAAATAATAATTATAGAATACAGCACACACATTACCATAAAGATAACAGCATAAAGGGGATATGCTAATGAAAATAAACTGAGATTGGCATTTGCCTTCAAAAGTCTTGTTTTAACAGTATTCATTTCCTCCATTTTGAGGAATGTCTTTAACCCACATATTTACAGAAGGTATTGTAAATCATAGAGAAACTTAAATACATAATTTCTCCTTCACACTGTCATCCAGAGCAGAACCCTTGCAGATTGGACACATGTTCTTGATTGACAACCATTTCCGAATACAGGCGACGTGAAAATCATGCCTGCATACTTTCAGTCTCCCCACATCATCCATGTTATTGTATTCTTCCTGTTAAAAACAAAGGCGCTTGTTAATAAACTTACTGAACACAGCAGGAGCCGTATAAACACTAGCAAATAAAAAATTCATAACCAGGATGTGATAAGAAAGGGTTAAATATATTGGTGGTCAGTGGTCAGTGAACTTCATTTTGATTCAAGTCAGTCACGGGAGAACTTCATTATATTGGGTCATTCGGTCCATATATCCATCAGTTCTGTTGCTAACTGAGCTGCCGACTAGACAACCACATCAGCCTTTCCATTTGTTAAACTAACGGACCTAGACAGAATGACCACATTGTAAAAAATCTTTTAAGTTCAGTGACCATCATGAAACAAACTGAAGTTCAGGGACCACTAGTATTTTGAACCCAAGAATACATTTCATTGGTCTATTTGCTGGAAGGCTAGAAATAACACCCAACTCGAAATTGATGAATCTATATTGAAGGATGGGTGAAGTATGATTCAGTACTCAGTAGGATTCTCACCAGACAGATAACACAAGTTCCTTGTTGGAATTGGTCTGACGAACAATACATCGACTCCATCAAACACTTCGCAATTAAATTATCAGACAAGCCTGTGTTTACATTGCCAATCCTCTCCCCCAGCGCAAGGAGTTCCTGCTCATCCCAATAGATATTATTAACCAAAATAACACAGGAACGAGAAAGGAAAAAATGAAAGCATTACAAGACCTCATAGCTCATATTGTCAATGTCAAGTCTCATGTCTCTATGTTGATCGTACAGACTTCTGGATCCATAGAATACGGAGGGGTCCACAACCATGACACCCTGGAATACAGACGTATACAGTACATTTAATAATTATCAGTGAACTAAGAGTACAGGGGCCTAAATTTACATGGAGACCACGAATTTTGGTCTTGCACCAACGCTCACCACTCACGTGGAAGCATTAATAGGCTATGTTGGACTTGACATCGTGTGGTTCACAACCTTCAGATATAAGCACAAATTCACCATAAATAAAGATGCACTCACACGAATCATCCATTAAACCAAAGTTTTATCTTGACAATAAATTTCAGGATTACCATCACAAGATTTATTCTACGCTCACATGAATCTCCATGAACTTTTCTTTCATCTTCTCCTTTTCTATTTCTTTTACCTCCCCCTTTTACATTATTTATTTTCTTATGCAGGATGATTTTTATGTGAAAATGAGGAAAGAAGGTAAATCTTAACATAACATATTCCATCAAAGAGGGACCAATCGTTAAAAATTCAAGGAATGAGTAGCCAACCTGAAACTGGCCTGGAACATTATTGACTTGAAAATGAAACACTTACCCATGACAAGCAAAGATGTCGTATCAATAGTAACTAAATTTCAATGAAATGCAATGATGGACCTGCAGCTTAAGGAAAATAAATGGAGAAGAGTAGAAAGAAATATAAAACGAGAAGATGAGAAAGAAGGCTGCATATGTAGGCCGTGATGGCAGGCTGCAGGGAAGAGAAAACGATGAAGAACGGGGGGAGAATAAGATAAGAGAAAGGGAAGAGGAAAAGGATAATTATATGAAGAAAAAAGAAAGGTGTGAAGTTTAATCCTGTCAATATTACTTTTATTAGTAAATACTCCCTCCTTCCCATTTATATAGGCTCACTTTCCTTATTTTCTTATCCCAATTACATAGTCTTGTTTGTTTATTAAGAATATTTTATTTTGTTCATTTACTAATATACACTTATTTCTTTATTACTTCATAATAATTTACTACTATTTAGTGATAATTAAATGAGGGTAAACTAGGAAAGTTTTTGGCAAAAATTGCTTTTCCAATAACATTAAATGAGATTTTTTAATCCGTGTAAAAAACAAAACAAGCCTATATACGGAGGGAGTAGTGAAATATGTTCAACTTATCAATAGTAGATCAACTTTCTACCATCTACATGAAACCCCTCTCGAGTATATAAGAGCCACAGTTCCTGAAGAAGATTTATGTACATACCTCTGGTGTCAGTCGATCCTGGAGACTTGCCTCCCCAGTAAATGATCTATGTCTGTCACTAGACATCAAAGTTCTTCCGTTTCTGTCAATGTTGCGAAATCTTATGTTGGAAAAGGCTCGTGGATGTCTCATGTGATAGCTTTCTGCAACCATTTGAGGTCCTTCATCCAACATAGCCACGTGTCCAGGGAGGACGTTGCTTGAACCATCCCTGAAAGTTGGGGCAGACCTTTGGCTGTAACTGCTTCGAACTCCTCTAACAGATTGACCCGAGTTACTGTGTACATTTTGAGGAACAGTGTTTCTGTTTGAGGCAACATCATTGTGGTACCCAACAATCTCAAGGGGAGCACCAGGATGACTGTTTGCTGCATTTAGAGAGTTAGGCTCATGACTTAAGAAACTGGAACCTGCAACTCCAAGATGACAATATCTTAGTAAGACATAGATTACTGACATGACGAAGTAAACCATAAATGTTACCTGAGGCAAAAGCCATCCCATGACCAGCAGGTGCTACGAGGCTATGATTCCATTCCCTTGTTGGAGCATTTGAACTCTGTCCCCAGATATCTGCTGGGCTAGATTGATCAGAAGACTGACTAGACAGAGAAGGATACAAAGGATTGCTTGATAATCGTGTCCTGGCCAAATTGGTTTCCAAGTCAACTGAAGGTCTAGTTCTCACATTCCTCGGCATACCTTCAGTGCCAATAGAGAGGCTATTACCTCTATAACAGGGAGGACACTCCCAAGGTGTAAGATGAGATTCTGTACTCTGCTTCTCTTGCCACGAGTCACTAGGCAAGGAAAGATTGGATGAACTTCCAACATCGTAATATCTGCCTGTAATACCTCTCTCACACACAGGAGGGATTCCAGGGCTTTTTCGCTTGTATGGTACTCTTTCATTGCCCATTCCCTGATCAAAAAAGCCAGTGTCTACCCCAGGGACTGTTTGTCCCCCAAGATTGGATGAAGATGCATGATGAGAATAATTTTCTTGATGCATATGGAAGGTCCCATTAGCAGAGTGATGAATAAATGGATCACGAGATGGAGCAGGAGCCTGTGGTGGATATTGCGGCATTTCAGCATTGAGAATAGAGGAAGAGTATGTGTCCGACCTCAGAGCAGGAGTCCACTGAGAAGCAAAATGTCCACCCGGAATTGTCATATTATCCACAGGACGAACAAGAGAACTGGTTTCAGAAACACCAGCTCTCGCTACAAAACAAAAAGAAGAACTCCATAAGGCAAGAGATTTATGCAGATACAGAGCTTGTCATGACCAATACCAAGTACAATCGCAATTGGCCGAGTGCTAGAGTTACATCAATGAGACCTAACCTCTGTTACTTGTTGTACAAATGGATGTCCTTAAGTTTCAAACCACACCTTTGTGGTATCTAATCCAAGCATGATAGATAATGGACCTACTAGAAGACCGTACATAATGGCCAAATTCTCATTTGTCATTCCCCCACAAACTTACAGCTGCAATGGAAGGTCCTAACCAGAAGAATAACTTACTCAATGCTTTAACTCCCCTAACAAGAATAACAAAATCATTTCCCATATAAAAAAGTCGCAGGTGTCACTGACATCAATTTGCAGATATTCTAAGATAATTATGTAAGCTTCTTTTTAACTAGCAGGCAGTTCATGTGAAGCAAAACATAAATTGATGAAGCAACATCATATCCCCTTCTGATAGAAACAATGACAATACATGGAAGGTAAAGTTAATATTTATACCAATATGCATGTAAGATTGTTCTGTATGATTCCATCCCTGATCATTATCACTCTCAAAAATATGAGGTGTGTTGAATGAGTGTCTCTCCATGGTTGTCTAAGACACAGTGCAGAACTTTATTTATCTAGCAAACAAAAACCTGCATGTGATCACAAGTTATCTCAGTATGCATAATTCACCACGGAGAAAAAAATTTCCATTACTCGGGGGTAATAGAAAGTTAGTTGCAAGTAATATACCACTTTTATCAAAAAACCACAAACGTAGTGGGATGACTATCCTGAATATAATATGTTGTATAAACAAAACTGAAGCCTTTTATGCTATACTATCTTACTTTCTCTTCATATAGCCAAGCAGTAAAATCACTCCGAAGTATAGCAAAAATCAAGAGTCCATATCCACTGTCTATGAGACACATCCAGGTTACCAACCCTCCCCGATTAAAACAGATAAAAATATTAAGTATGGTAAACCTATCATAAAATATTTAAAAGTTCACCTCTTAAAAGATTCAGATTTTTCATGTTATAGCACTCATCTTAATCATGCCTAAATACTGAAATTGCAGCCCAGCCCATTTCAACAAGCAAGACAGTTGCATTGTTCATAATTATAATCGACAAATACAATAGACAATATCTTAATATTACATTATAACAACCTTAAGTGCCCAACCCTGATTAAGACAGATAATAAAAGTCAGGTGCTCGAGATGGTAAACCTAACACGTAATAGTTTAAAATTCACCTTTTACAAACTTCAGACTTCTCACATTATAGTATTACTCTCAAACATGGCTAAATACTGCTCCCACCATGTAAGCCAGTGAACATATCCATTAATATCGATGAATATAGATGAGAAATATTTCAATAATTTCTTTTACTCACCTTAAGCAAAGAGTACGGCTTGTGTGGGCTCATGTGTATGAAACACTCTTCAGCCGTTCTAGAAAAAGGGTAGAGATGAGTGTGCACGCACATATGCCTAAAAGAAATCTGACTAACCAGACATATAGGTCCAGAAAGATTTCAAATGGATAATGCGGGCAACTTTTGTGATAATTATAATTTTTATTTCCAGAAGCACCAGTTAGCACCCTATAGAAAGATTTCAAATGGATAACGCAGAGAATTTTTGTGATAATTATAATTTTTATTTCCAGAAGCACCAGTTAGCACCCTATAGAAAGCCATGTCTTCTGGATCTTTGCAAATATTCCCACACCCCAGACAACTACCCGCACTATTCATGTCACTTAATATAAATCCTTGGCGATGATCTGTAACTTAGAAATGGTATAAGGCCACACCAAAAAGTATGACTGTTTTAATAAAAGATATATCCTTTCAGATAAGCAATGATGGCAACAAGAACCTTCAGGGAAACAACATTGCTACAGAGCAGAAGACTTAAAGTCACCCCATCCTCCTGACGCACATAGAATGTAGTAAGATCTGGGAGTTATTAGAGATAGCACATACTAGCAAACCTCCTTTATTCACATTTACAACAGGAAAATATAATCATCGTGGGCCCAGAACTATAGACTGTTTTGTTTACTCGATAACATAAAGGGACCAAGAAGGCTATGCTTTTGAAATCTACTTATGCTCCTGAATTATTCACCAATTGCAAATCAAAAAGATAATTTCAGTGGGATTCTCCTATGACATTGCAAAAAGGAAAAAGAAAAATTGGCAAAAGATCAGAAAATACTCCAGAAATAAATCCTACTCCAATAAATTAGTTGGAAAATTCTCAATCATAGGTAAAGATAATAAATGCAAATTATACATAACAACTTCAAGGGTCTTCCATGACAGCATTTTTTTCAACCAAACGATGAAATGATGTCATTTATAGAGTTGAACAAATCTTCTGAAAAAAAATGATAATTAATTACAAAATTTCACCAGTCTCATAGAGCATTGAGACGTTTGAGTACCCAAGAAAACCAAAATGAACCCTTGAGCTAATAAAGTTGTCATGCAGTGTCTCTGTGAGAAGAAGCTTGTCCACCGATATGGAGGATTGAATACCCTAAAATGTCAAGAAGGATGTTCTGAATGCATCAAAATGACAGCATCCGTCTTCTCTGCTACTATCAGGCCATGAAAAAACATGCCAGCAGAAAGATGAATTGAACGTGAGAACTCTGGTAAGCTATGTTGGCTGCTCTCCATCTAACTAATGTACTGATGTGGGTATGCTATATAACAAGTCACATTCTCTAAAAGTTTGGTAACATCCAACAGGCATCAGGAATTAACTTACTTTTATGAAGCAGTCACATATCCACTACCCTCCATTGATCTTGGATTCTTGATTGCTATCTTACTAGAGATATTCTCATTCACCACTCAAGATCACAACTTTATCTTAAGCATCACTAGCTCAAAAGAGTCAACTAAATGGACGATCAAACAGCACGGAACTCAATATAAGGAACTTTTGCCAACAGGCGGAGAAAGTAGGTATTCATTTCAAGAGGTTCTACCCAGTTTCTCTATATATAGATATTCAGAAGCATAGTTGCCACAAGCCAACCACACATTCCCCCACCGTACAATTTCCATATATAGATCTCCGATCAGCACACTTATAGTTGAATCCAACTCAACACATCAATTCACTGTTACCCAATTGCATTGAGAAAACAGCTATTAACATGATATCGACAGGCAATAGAAAGGCTTTAAAGACATTAGTGTTCCAAAGACACTTGTCTGGCATCATGATATGAGGAGACAAATTTTGCCAGTCCCCTTGCATTAAAAAATATCCCCAAACACCAAAAATGTATCTGGAATCATTTATCAACAATTAGCATCCATCCTTCGAATTAATTGCAAGGGATTCACAGTGGAGCCTCACATTGTTGGAGCAGAAAAGCAAGAAATTATAATGTCATTAACTGCAATGGATTTGCAGTGGAACATCAAGTCGTTGGAGCAGAATGTTCAATGGTCAAATAAATTCCACAAAGCAAGAAATCATAGTGTTTCGCCAAAAGTGACAAAATTCAATATCCTATATTTGCTTGTCCAGTTCAAAGGCTGAAGCATAAGACACTGCATTAGTTGCAGGTCAATCTAATGATTCTTGAAGGGAACACCAGATATCAAATCAAATCTGTACACCAGTCATCCAGATAGAACAAAAATGTTCCTGCAATACGATTTTTGATTCAGATCCTTCATATTAGTGAGACTAAGTAGCTATCCACTAAATATGTATCCTATATGTGGCTAGGATACTGGTGATTGCCCAAATTCTCCATAATTAAAGTGTTACTGAGCTACAAAAGACGTTTACAACCAGGAATTCAATATTGTGTCCACATCCCACCAGCACTAAGACATAATTTAAGAACAGTGCGAAGTACCATTAGTGAGTACTAAACTACAAGCAACAGTTTGAAAAATGATCCAATCTAAGGAATTTTTTTGTTGAAAGCAATTATCAGAAAAAGAAGCAGGGGCCAGAGAGGGAAATCTAACCTCGTGTTATCTTACTTGCAAGTTATACCCCTCGCTCCATAGGCCTCACTAATCATGTTCATTTTAAATGCAAAAGGAGATTAATGAAATTGATATACCACCACGGTCCCCAAATACAGGATCGAGGAACTTGAAAAGGCCCTACGTTTGGACTATTAACTTGATATATAGATTCTTACATATAAAATGTCAATACCTCCATTAGTAAAAGCCACCAGCTTGCCTGCATAGTTAAACCATCTAAACCTATTTGTTTTGAATTTAAGGAGAAGTACTAGCACAAATAGTGTCTGCACTTCAGACCTAGGGAAGAAATCGTGAACAAAAACAAAAACTGATCACGGCGTGAGCTGAGCGAGAGAGAGAGAGAGAGAGTGCACGGGGTGAGCTGAGCGAGAGAGAGAGAGAGAGAGAGAGAGAGAGAGAGAGAGAGAGAGAAGCAAAGACTTTTTACAAAGACAAAAATGACATTTCATATTTGTGGGTGCATATAAGCATGCCCATGCTCTTCATCTGTTGACGCACTGACAAGTTCCCTGAGTTGTCACAACTCCTTTGAGACTCTAAACTGATCTAAGGTGATTCAGTAGAGTCAAGATGAGTCCATTAAATTTGTAAAAAACAACAATAACGGGTAATTTTTGTATTTTGGTCTAAAAAATGCATAAAATTACCAGCACAAACATTGATCAACTAGTTAACTTGCCTTATTTTTCAAAACATAAGGAGATTTCGAATTGAATTTGTTATTTGTACATTCCAAGATTGACAACATTGTTGACATTTGCCTTGTTGTAAAAAAGTGATTGGATGAAAAANACGCACTGACAAGTTCCCTGAGTTGTCACAACTCCTTTGAGACTCTAAACTGATCTAAGGTGATTCAGTAGAGTCAAGATGAGTCCATTAAATTTGTAAAAAACAACAATAACGGGTAATTTTTGTATTTTGGTCTAAAAAATGCATAAAATTACCAGCACAAACATTGATCAACTAGTTAACTTGCCTTATTTTTCAAAACATAAGGAGATTTCGAATTGAATTTGTTATTTGTACATTCCAAGATTGACAACATTGTTGACATTTGCCTTGTTGTAAAAAAGTGATTGGATGAAAAACTTTTTTTTTTTAAACTGTCAAATGACACTTTGTCATGTGGCAAAGTGTAAACCATGATATGCACCAAAGTGTACACCAAGCATGATTCATGAATGGGGGTTAAATTTTTCTTATAGCAAACACATAGGGTGGTAAAATTGTCTTTTAACTAATAACAGAAACTCTAATAACGTTTGTGAAAATTTCTCAAGAAAGTTTAATGTTCGTAAATTGCCTTTTACCCAATAACAGAGGGTAAATCCACTTTGCATGACCTTTGCCGTCACGTTTAACTGTTTAATTAGTGATTCAAATGATCAAGAAACTATAGTGAGAAATGGAGTTACTAGCACATTAGGTTGCTTTTATAGAGATGTTCTCGTATTAGTTCAGAAAGTTGATCTGCACGTACATATTATCACTCAACAAATACAAATAGTTAATTGAGACTACAATTAAGGAAAATCCTTTAACTCATTTGTTCCAAATGAGAAAATACAAGGAGCTAAATTCTCAAAAAAATACACCAAACCAAACATTTTATTTACTAACGTTGACATAATAAGGCATCTTAAGCAAGGAAAATAATTTAATTTAGGTTACTATAGATGTCATTTTCACAGACTAAAATAATGCATTTTATGGTAAAAATGCCAACAAATAGCGTAGTGACAGAACATCTCCGCCAATATCGGTAAATTTAAAAGAATAAAACGGAAAAAACAATTGATGAACCACTAGAAATTTTTTTAAAAAATTCGAAAATCGGATGTAGGCTCGAGAAAAATCAGGCTAACAACCTTCAATCAGAAAAGGAAGAATAAGCAAACCAGAGAGGTTAAACAAACATAAAAATTAATCGAAAAAATCGCATAATCAGACGAAAATTCGTGTACAAAGGGACAATTAGAAGGTGGTTTTTGCTAGAATTTTTATTTTTTTAAGAACTAACCTCTTGTAATCGATGATCGGCCGATTTCAGATGAATGATAAATTGAGAACAGCGTATATATAGAACAGATAGAGATATAGAGAGAGATTACTTGGACGAAACGGTGAATATAATTAATAGAGGTTGACTCATGAATCCGCAATCCCTCTGGCTCTGGTGGGTGGATTATTGCAGGAGATTAGATAAATGAGTAAATATATACAAAGTGGAGGATGGCTGTATAACAATTTCAAAGTTGCAAGTTAGGGCAAATTTTGGTGGTGGGGACCATAGTGGAAAATGGGCGAAAATATGGACATCACAATTTTTAATTACATTTAAGATTCTTAATTTTTATTTATTATAATACTTAATTCTTATTGATGCCCATTATTTCAACAAAGTGGTGTTTTGAATAGTAATTTTTGAAGAATACATGATTAAAAAGAGAAGAATTTTTTTGAATTTACATCTAAAATATCTTATTGTATAAATGTGTGTGCAAATTTAAGAATTTCAAAATAGAATTAATTTTGTTGTACACAATGTACAACAAGTTTGAAGCTCGATGATGTGGTAAAATTTGGACCATTGATTATTTAAAGTACTGTTAAGATTAAGAGTTATGTTATACAAGCATGTTCAATAACATGTTAAAAAATAGAGGAAACACGTGTCGACACATGATTTGACAATTTAAAAAAAAAATAAACACAGAATCAATTGTTGTCATCTCACCTTGTCACTCAATTTCCTCTCAATCGCCCTGACCAAGCAGCATTATTCTAAAATCAACATATAAAAAGTTATCATCTCACAATGATGTCAAAATTGTTGTACATGTAACAAGATTGCTCAAAATAATGGTTGTCAAATAGAGGTTTATATTCTCATTTTTATTCGACCTATATCTTTAACATTTCATGATAATCACATTTCTATTTACGATAATGATTTTGTGCAAAAATTCGTTACAATAAGGTAAAATGATTTATTTGCTCTTTTAAAAAAAAAATAACAAATACAAAAATATGATGAAATATTTTTTCATCATTTCAAAGTACGAGAATAGAATATTTTAGACAAACAATAATCAACGATAAACGGTGTTAATTAATGAAAGATTGAAATGAGAATTTGACTAAAAAAGTTGAACACTATTCTCACAGTAAACAAAGGTTGATGACTGCGCGCAATTAAAATAAATGTAACAAATAAAAAACATAGTGTGTCAATCAAAATATATTTTAGAAAGGAAAATATCACTTTAAGAATAAATTGGACCGTGCTAATTTTCACCATTTCAATTTTATTCAGGGTAATTTTTAAGCGAGATGGTACGTAAAATTTGAGATATTTTAAGAAGGATTAATTTAGACGTGCATCTTACTTTACATCTTGTTTGACATCTTCTATACAGTATAATTTGAGCGGTGATGTGAAAGATTGTTGGGGAAATAAAATGATATGAAGGTACCATGTAGAAAAATGTTAACAAAGATGTTAGCATTGATGTACATATAACGTGATTGTCTTGAGAACAATGGACGAATGAAAGGAGGGTGAGAAAAAAATGCTTCTCTTATATTACTAATATATAAAAGACAAAAAATCATAATTTTATATTTTTTACATAAGAAAAAATGATTTGGATTCGGATTGCCCTCGGCTCTTTGCTTTACTCGATCTCCACTTCAAATCAGCTTCCGACTAATTTGAAGTGGAAGCCTTCTCAGATGCAGATGGGCTCGTTGTGTTGATAAGAGGAGGTCCATCATAAGTTATCGTGTCTTTCTTGGTGGAAATCTTATTTCGTGGGGCTCCAGAAAGTAAAAAAGTTGTTCTCATGGTACACAATCACAATACCAGATACTAACACACTCAATCGTAGACATTATTTGGATTCAAAATCTTTTTTAAGAGAATTTCACATCTTTAACCGCATGTCTTATTATATGATGTGATCATGCAGGTGCAGCAGGTTCATTGGCAGACAACCATTTGTCCCATCGAAGAACAAAGCATATCAAGATTCATTTTGTACAAAAAAAAAGTGTGATGGCTAAAGAACTAGAAGTCCATAATATAGCTCAGAGACAAGCTCAGTAATATTCCATTATTCAATACAATCACATTTACTTTTCTCTTTGTTCTTCTCATATCTCTATCTTGAAACTCTAGCTCTCGTCTTTGTGTAATCTCTGCGTAATTTAACTATGGTATTATATAAAAACTATGGAATGAATAGGTATAAATAAATTCACATGACACGATATTTTGTTACAATGTAAAAATTTAATTGTAGATAATCTATGAATATAGAATTTTCATTTTCTACCGTCAATTTTTAAATCTCTCTATAATTGTGTTTAGTTTTTAGGTTAAATGGTTAATTGGTTCAAAAATGTGTGATGTGTTAAAAATACACAGCAAAGATCACTAGGTGCATTGTATTTGGCATCAAATTAAACATTTTCTTGGTACATTGTATCTGGTAGGTGTTGAATATATTGCTTTTAAGGACATCTCTTCTTCTTCTAAAAAAAAAAAAAAAAATTAAATCGACAAATTTCATTCAACTAAAGCATCACGAACACACAACAAAATGAAAACGGGATACGACTAACCTAATGTGAGCATATTGGGAACGAAAAAGAATAGAAGGCAAGATAGTGGACCACGGAATTCTTATTCCTAGAATATCTGAAAAGGCCCCCATCACACGATTTTAAAACAAGATCTAAAAGAATCAATTTCAAACAGAAAGTAAATTGGAGAAATTAAAAGATTGAACACAAGATTTCTTTCAGTCTAAACCCCGAAGGTTTCGGCGACCAACTCTAATGCCTATATCCCCCGTTGAGCATCCAAAAATGGATATCGGCTCAGTTGCACTATCAAGCCCAAAATGACAATAATATTACAGATCGTTCTTCAGATACAAGAGAAAAGTACAAAAGATTTATCTCTAAACCACCAAACTATAGATCGAACGAAGGAATCACAACAAGATAGCTTTCAACAGCCTACTGTACAACAAGACTGCAAGAAACCATTTATTCTCACATCTAACACTCATACAACAAATTACAGAGGCTAAAACACTAATAGATCTCAGTTTAAAGGTTCATCATAAGGGATGAAGAACACAAAGGACTCAAACCCTAGATTTACAGAAAAAGGGAAATCGCTCGGAAGAACCTAGAAGAACGAAGCAGCTCAAAAGCCAGATACCAAGTGATTAAAATATATGTTGACGTGGTATATATATCACACACCAACAAACCACAAATCCAACGGCCAACAGAAGTCCACGTGTTACTATCAGGAGAAAAGTGCAATACTAAAAGAAACGCCATTTAGTAAAACACGATTTTAGCCAATTTATAGGAGCACATCATAGATCATCAATTCGAGCATCAACAATATTAGAAGAAAAAAAAAAGGAGCACCTGGAGCTAGATTACAATTACCATTCAGGCTTCGAATCACGCGTAAAGCATCACACTCCACCCTTCGAAGTTTAAACCCATGTTCGACTGCAAATCAAAACCTGTGTCTTAGGGAGATGGCTTCTATGTTCTTGCGGGAAAAGTGGCCAGCAACCTGATGAGAACAGGAAGCAATTACAAACTCCTCGGCATCACGAATAACTCCACCGGCTACACCAATAAAATTATCTGACTCACGCAGCAGCATCGGAGTTTAGTGGCAGCCCATTGTGGTAAATCTCATTTCCTATTCACGTAGCACATGGGGCATTGATCACCTCTTGTCTATCATTTTCTTCAACATTGGGACTAACATGGGTGGATCCAGCACCTGGCCAGCCTCCATGGCCGCCTATGCTGGATGCTCCGGAGCAATATTTTTTTTTTTTTACATTTGTAAATTTTTAAGGTTATATTACTGAAATTCATTTTTTTGAAAATATACTTTGTAGCTGAATTGGTAAGAAGTCGCGTTTCTACATTTTAGGTCCCAAGTTCGAATCCCATTCAACCTATTTGTTTGAAAAATATTTTTAATTCTACTATATTTAATAAAATTAATGCAATAGGGAGAGAGAGAGATGAGATTCGAATCCGAGACCTTGCGCTTGGTAAGAGATGACTTGACCGCTATGACACTTCTTTATATTGACACTATTTTAACAAAAGAATATATGTTAGGTTGGACTCAATTTAATGCGATTGTAATTGTAAATATTTAAACCCATGATCTTTCCTTTGAATTATAAAAACTTGGTTACAATATCATTTGGTAAACACTATTTTTTTCTAGCAGAATTATATATGTTTAATATATTTAATTAGCTAACTTACTTTAATTTATTGCTTTTTTTTATTTTATTTCAATATT
>CAIGRL010193924.1:0-11400 GCA_903798325.1 Fraxinus xanthoxyloides | reverse complement strand
CTCTCTTAATTGCTCTTATAAGTGGTTAGAATTGAATGCAAAATAGTGAGCTATTTATAGATCAAGATATTTGAAAATCAGTAACTTTCGGTTGAGTAGTCGAGCATTTTGGTCGACCAAAATAGTGAATATAGCCGTTGTATATTTTAAATCGTTGGAGTTTCGGCTAACCATTTCGGTCGAATAGATCGATTGACGGAAGTATATAAATTTTAGAGTTTAATTTATATATCAAAAATATTCATTTTTTCAAAATCTATTCCATATTATAAATCAAAAGCATTTTTATGCAAGTGATGGATTATGAAAATGATTTGAGCTTTATGCACTTGCTAAAAATTGATGACTTAATACATTTATATATAAATTGAAGTTTCAATAAGGAACTTCTAAACTCTAATCTTCAAAGTTCTTGTTCTCTTTGAGTCTCTTTTGATTGCTTGTTCTTCAATAGATGAGGATTTGAACCTTTGAAAGCTTAAGAAGATTTATACATATAAAACTCAAAAAACAAGACTTTTTAGAAGCATGAGTATCTTGTTTGTTATAATCAAAACAAATGGAGTTAGATTAAATCATAGGTCAACATTTACAATATGATAAACAAACCATTCAATAATCATAAATAAACCATTCAAGTAAGGTAGATGTTACGCCTCGTCTGATGAGATTCCATAGAATCCTACATGGCAAGCGAATTTGGGCCCCACTTTACATCACTTTGCCCAAAGAGGCAGTTTGGCCGAACTCCCATAAAGAGGCCGAACCCATTTGCTGGGGCCGACTTCATTTGGAGAACCAAACCCCATGAGGGGACGAAGTTGAAAGGGGTCTAGTAAGAGATCTTTCATGTCATCCTTAATAAGTATTAATGTGACAATTCAGTGCTTCTCTGCCCTATCCAGCTAATCATGTCAAATCTAGGCGTTTTTCAAGTCGAGTGAAGATCCTCAAGACTTTGGACCATGTAAAGCACTTCGAAGCGGCTTCCAAATATTAAGGAGGTACAAAATGAGATTGACCGTCAAATGTGCATTGTTGTTGCCTTTGGAAAGACCTTAGGCTACATGATCAAGTAAAGAGGTGTAGAGGCTAACCCAAAAAAAAAAAGATCAAAACCTTGATGGATATGAGGCCCCTTAGTAAACCAAAGGAAGTGAAAAGTCTCACTGGTCAATTGACAACCTGGGCCGATTTATTTCAAAGGTTGATGATAAATGTCTTCCGTTCTTCAAAGTTCTTCAAGCAGGAAAAGGTTGTAGTTGAACGAGGAGTGTGGAAAGGCTTTCCAAAGAGTGAAGAAGCATCTGGGATGGTACACTCTCAAAGTCAAAGGAAGGAGAACCATTACTATTATATTTAACAATTTCTGTAGATACGGTAAGCTTTGTACTTTTAAGGGAGGAATGTGACTTACAGATGCCTATTTAATAAGTGAGCATGGCTCTCCTATTCCTATTTGTAGAAACGTGATACACTGACATGGAAAAGCTTGCTATCTCCTTAGTTACGACCTCCAAAAAGCTGAGGCTATATTTCCAAGCCCATAGCATACAGGTGTTGACCAATTTCCCACACAAGTAGGTGCTTCACAGAGATTAATTTTCCAATGCTCCAAACATAGAGGTGGCGATGGATCCAGTGGAACCCTCTACATGGAACTTGTTTGTTGATGGTTCCTCAAAGGAAATAGGTGAAAGGGCTAGAGTGGTATTAGTCAACCTAGAAGGCCACAAATTAATTGTTCAGTAAGATAGCCTCTAACAACACAACCGAATACAAGGCGTTATTAGCTGGCCTCAGATTATCTACGAAGATGCAAGTGAAGAGGTGGTCGTTGATAGCGATTCACAATTGGTGGTTAACTAGGCAGACTGACACTTCACTGCAAGGGACAAGAGTATGATAGCATATCTCAAGCAGGTTATAGATCTTCTCCCATCTTTTGAGAAATTTGAGTTGGCTCAAATCCTACATATTGAGAATTTCCATGCTAATGCCTTATTAAAGTTGGCTAGTAGCAATGATTCAGAGTTGCTCAAGATGGTCACAATTAAACATCTCGTCAACCCTTCCATCTCCAAAGGAAGAAAAGTCATGTAGATTAAAGGAACCCCATCTTGGATGCAGCCAATTATTGCTTTTCTCAAAGATGAGGTCTTACTAGATAGCAAGGAAGAGGCCTACAAACTCAGAAGACAGGTCGTGCATTTTTGGCTCCAGGATGATGTGTTGTATAAGAGAGGTTTTTCCTCGCATTTTCTCCGATGCACAATGGAGAAAAAGCTCACTATGCCTTTCGTGAAGTTCATGAAGAAGTTTGTGGCAACCATACAGGAAGGCCAGCAATTGAGCATAAGGTACAGAGACAAGGCTACTACTGATCAACCTTGAAGAAAAATGCACTTCAGTTCATAAGAAAGTGCGATAAATGCCAACATTTCTTCATAATTCATAGAAAGCCCTCTCAAGAACTAACTATGGTTTCGAGCCCCTAGCCATTTGTTAAATGGAGAGTTGAGAGGGCCCCTACCTAAGGGATAGGGTAGTGCTAGCTACGCCATTGTCACCTTGACTACTCACCAAATGAGTTGAAGCTGAACCCCTAACCAAAATCACAGACGTCAACACTTCCAAGTTCATTTGGAAAAACATCTCTTCTGGTTCGGAATTTCCCATTCACTTGTATCAAACAATGGGATGCAGTTTGGAAACAAGAAAGTCAAAGATTTGTGTGAAGAGTTAGGAATCAAAAAAATTTCTCATCATCCTATCACCCTTAAGCAAACGGTCGAGAGGAAGCAGTCGACAAACCCATCAAGCATACCCTGAAAAAAAAAAGCTTGATACGTCAAAAGAGGTTTGGGTGGACAAAATTTCGTAGGTGTTATGGATAATTTGTACCACAAGTGGAATCGCAATAGAAGAGACCCCATTTTCTACGACATATAAAGCTAAGTCTATGGGCCCTGTTGAGGTAGGATTGTCTTCGCCTCGTCACTTGTATTTGAATGAGATATCTAATAACGAGTTTAGAAGATGTGAACTGGACTTCATTGAAGAAATGAAGGACGATTCCCAATTGAAGATCACCTCTTATCAAAGGAAAATGACTCGATACTACAATGAGAGGGTAAAGAAGAGGTCGTTTCGAATGGAAGACCTTGTATTGAGAAGATATTTCCTATCCTATAAAGAGCTAGGCAAAGGAACATTGGGCCCTAATTTTGAGGGGGCCTACCATATCTCAGATGAGCTAGGGCTTGGCACCTATAGAATTAAAGATTTGGATGGAAATACATAGCTTCATTCTTAGAATGTTGAGAATTTGAGAATGCAATACCAGTAAACATGGCCCATTTATCTGGCTAGATGTTCTTTCCTAGCTTATGTAAATACCCTATTAATAAAGATACTTTTTACATATGTGAACTCATTCTTATTTGAATCCATTCCGTGGACGGATCAAATATCAAGGAGAAGTCTTTGCACAGGGCCAACCTTGAAACCTACGAGACAAACACCTTCAATGAATGGAACAAATATCATGGAGAAAGTCTTTACAGAGGAGCTATCCCTTTGCAAAAAATGTCATCCACCTGAGAAAGAAAGGTATGAGAACCCTTATGGGGTCAATCTTGAAACCTACGAAAAGAATCCCTTCCATGGATGGATCAAACGTCATGGAGGGAGTCTATGTACAGAAGAGCCACCCCCTTGTGAAGAAATTTAAATGATCCTATAAGAAGTCTCTAACAGACAAATTAACATTATTTTTAGTTCGTAGCTTTAACGCCCCAAATTTTGTAAACCGAAGCATTATCTAAGTTTTTTAACGTAAATCTTTCAAATACGAGATTACGAAAACTTTTTAAATTTGAATTTATTAATAAATATTGTAAATTCTTACCTAGCAAACCTTGGCGAACATTTATAAAAATTTTGCAAAGAGTATATAACACATATAAGTACAAAATATGAAAATTCGGGATCTCGATGATGAAGTTTGCAGTACAAGATTATTTTCCAAACAGGCTGATCTGTATTTCCCAAATCTAACCATCGTAGTTTACTAAAAATACTATAATAAATTCCATGGAAGTCCGATCGACCTGTTTTCAATTGCATGTGATAGATAACTCATAAAGGGTCATTTTCTAATTAAGAACATGTTGGAATTCTAAATATACAAACCGAAATAATTTTTTAAAGACAATGGCAGAATGCTGAAAACTCATGAAAACATATGTCCAAACATTAAACTTTACCATCTCGAAATGTAAACTTAAACTACAAATTTTTGGACACCGCAAGAGTTATTAAATATAAAAATTGATAGCCTAAAATATAAGGAATCAATTTCTCTAAAATAAATATGTCATTCATGCTGAGCCACCGCAGGATCTCCAATTACTTTGAACATGTTAGATAGGAATGAGCATATCAAAGAATACTCAACAGACTACACATGCTATATGAACATAATAATCATGCATCTAATCTTGTAATTCTTATATATTGCCTTCATGAATAAGCAAACAATGATCAAATGATCTACTTAAATTTCTGATTAGCCTTCGCGGCATCAATTAAACATATAATCTTTATGACATTGACATTTAAGAAGAACCATTAAAAGCGCTTCACATACTTCATGATCAAACACAATGAATAACATATATGAATGAAAATTAAATTCATATAGCGATCAATTTAGTATAGGAATCCTACCATAATTCGTGGTGATAAGGTAATAATTACGTCGAACGGAACTCTTTTCTAAAATCTTAGATATAAAATGCTTACTGTCTAGCCTGTTATCTTTGTATGTATTTTCAAATAGGAAGCCTTTGTGTATATTTATAAGGAAGCTGTCTATCATCAAAAGTTGGATGAAAATGGGTTTTCAAATGATAAGAGTTTGAATAGGAATAGGTTCCTGTTTTAGTATTAGGATAGGGGTTTAACAAATTTTAAGTTTTATTATTCCTTAAATAAAAACAATATGTATCATTTGAATTAAAACTAAACATGTATAAGTTGGTCTTTGAAAATATAAGGAGTCCGAATATATATTGAGTTTAGGATTCACTACGATTCAAAAACTAACTTGATCCAAATTCTAGTTTAATTTTAATTACATAATTAAATCACATATAACAAATCTCAAATAACTTTTATCATAATTCAAAATATTAAAAGACCAAATTTGTTGGTTGGATCGCAAGGAACAAATGGAAAACTAATAAAACTAATACAAATTATCCTCCATTCAAATTCAAAAATCAAAATATTAAATTCAAATTATAGTGACACACATGGCTGGCAAAATGTTAATTGCTTGATTAACATTAGTTAAAATAGGACTTCTTTTCAGCTACAATAATTTAAGCCTAAGTTATCTGAAACAACTTTTTNTCACATATAACAAATCTCAAATAACTTTTATCATAATTCAAAATATTAAAAGACCAAATTTGTTGGTTGGATCGCAAGGAACAAATGGAAAACTAATAAAACTAATACAAATTATCCTCCATTCAAATTCAAAAATCAAAATATTAAATTCAAATTATAGTGACACACATGGCTGGCAAAATGTTAATTGCTTGATTAACATTAGTTAAAATAGGACTTCTTTTCAGCTACAATAATTTAAGCCTAAGTTATCTGAAACAACTTTTTCTTGAGTGCACAATTCGCCATTCAATATGAGCTTTGAAACAAGCCCAAAATTGAAAAGGAAATTCTCACTAAATGAATATTTGATTATATGACCGAATAAAAAAAATAACGACGTCAAAACTTCATATTAGTCTCTCAACATTTCAAAATTAACGAAACGTACCAAAATGAAATAAATGAGATTTTGTTTTCGGTTGCTACAGTAGTGACCTCATAGACGAACTCACGTGACAGTGAACTTCGTATTATTATTCAAAAGAAATGTCAGATTATACATTGGTGACGAACCATTTGCATTATCTTAAGATTGTTCAAATAAACTTTGGCGAACTCATATGAAAATTAATTGGGAGAAGCGACCCGTAAAAAAGGATTTGTGCTTAGTCAAATAACCCAATTGATGATAGAGTTATTCTTGAACTACCCTACGTTGTCGTGTTATTTTGGTTTAAAAGGTCGAATACAAGTTATTAATTATCAAAAAGTTCAGTTTATTAAGTCAGTTCATCATTTGAGTATAAGAATATTAGTCTATATATTCATTGAGGCGTCAACACTTGTACATTTAATGGCAGTTGTTATTAAGCCTTTCCTTTAGCAAGGGCCATTTGGCCACACCCTTCGACCTCTTCCTTATTTTAAGGTCCTCCCCTCATCAGCCTGGTCCTCAAGTTCCACCACTGGCATAGATGAAATAGGCTTAGTCAAGATAGGTTTTTTTAGTGACTCGTCTATCGTAGTTTGCCTCTTTGGAGGAGTGGGAGGTTCTGTATTCTTCATTACCTTCATCGTTCTTCTTTGGGCCTCTCCCACTAGATTTCCACCTTTTTCCCCTTTCTATCTTGAGGTTGATGTTTAAGCTTTGATAGATGAGACAATTCATCTCACTGATGTTTGTAGGTATAGGTGCTAGTGTTTAGGGTTTTATTCTTCTTCGCCTCGCCCAGTCGCCTTAGAAAAAACATGTCAAGCTTGACATAGTCCTTATTTTCATGTTGATCTGCACAATAATGGACAACAATGCTCATGTCCAGTTCATGAAATTTCAAAAACTAAGGACATATTAGGGGTTACACCTTTGGTGTCCATCAGTAGATGATTGACGAGTAGGGCCTGCCTAGTTATCACCCTTGCAAAAGATCTTTGCACAATGGCAAGTTCGTAGATCTTTCGAACTACAGCCCATTCTTCTAGTTCAAGCTCGAACCTATCCACTACAGTTGAACAAAAAATCAAATTAGGAAAACATCACATGATTATGAGCAATAGGACAAAGTCATTTTGAAGGATGACTCACTATATTCATGGTACTGGGTCAAAATAGTTATTTCGGGAACTGCATCACCCTCCACAGTCTTCTAGTGACCCGGTACCCAAAACCACGAAGATGTCCAATTTTGATGGATGTGGTGGGCCTTAGAGGAAAAGTAAATGCGGACCCCAAGGGATCATACAGTACCATCCTTTGAAATCCTTACTCTTCCTCCCTCTCCCCAACTTGAAGCTCGTAGCTAGAATAGGGTCTAAAAGACATGGGATGGCATATCCTGGCCAAGAGTGGCCTCTTTCCAAAGAAGGAAGGCCCTGTCATTTGGCTCCATGCATTTGGTAAAAGTTAGGTATGGTAAAGTTATAATGCCTAAGTATGTATCTAAAGAAAAGGTAAAGATGTAGCTTCATCCCCCCCTCCCCTCTCCTCCCCTCCCATAATATGGCATCACTCATCGCAATGTAGCCTTACTTAAGGTAGCAGGCTTGCTCATCCGGGTTCGACAATATTAGCTCAATGTTATCGGGGATCCTAAACTTGGTCCTAAATCTATCCAGATCGTTTTCCTTAATATTAATAGGACACAAAGAGGCCCCCACTTATTGCTACCTAAATCCATCCAGTTCATTTTCCTTAATATTAGTAAACCGTAAAGAGGCCCCCACCTATTATTACTGTCAATGGGGCCCTCTTGCATCATCCACGCACTGTAAGGACCCCTATTGCCTCTATAATCCTCTTAGTAAGGATTAGAGGCTACAAGCCAGCTTCAGCACATATCAATGCTATGTGAGCCCCTTTGGAAGATCTCTTTTTGGCTGTGTTTTAAAGAAGAGGCCATTCTATGTTTTTGGAAAACCTTAAAGATGAAAAAATCAGTATGCTATTTAAGTAGGAACAAAGGGAACTGGAAAGTATGAAAATGGACTGATTCGCCGAAAATAACTATGCAGTCGCCAGTAGAACTCAGCTTTGTTTATTGTGGAAGTGTTGCTAAATTTGCCAAGTGAAAAAAGGTGAAAAAAAGCGAAAGACTCTTTTAATAAGCAAAATGATAGAATCAAGACCGCTCAATCAATCCCACTTAATCCTAAGCGTACACTTGTCCTTTTCATCTAAACCATTAAACCCAAAAAGTGCCCATTTAAAAGTTGAATAGATGACTTAGATCAAGTTGTGCAAGGCACGCACGCTTGGCTCATGTTGCCTCCGCTAGTTGTAATAAACTATTATCATTTTGCATTTAACACACATGCAATATAAGTATTGAAAAAGGAAAATTGCTTTGTTGTCGTATCTTGGACTGGGGATAAGTTTTTAAATCATTTCTACACGCGTCCCATGAATTTTCTTTCACAACTATGCTTTGCATATGCCAAAACAACCCGATCACAGGCTTCAACTCCATCAAGAGGCTTGCTTTCTTAGCAATGGCCTAGCCTTCATAAATTTCAGCCTTATCACAAGCTTCAAATCCATCAACAGGCTCTCCTTCTTAGCGAAGGTCACGCCTTAGTAAATTTCATCTTTGTCGCAAGCTTCAACTCCATCAACAGGCTCACCTTCTTAGCAAGGGCATCGCCTTAATGAATTCCAGTCTTATCATAGGCTTTAAGTCCATTAACAGGCTTGCCCTATTAGCAAGAGCTTCGCTTAATGAATTTCAGCCTTATCATAGGCTTTAGCCCATCAACAGGCTCGCCATCTTGGCAAAGGCCTCGCCTTAATGAATTTTAGCCTTATCACAGGTGTCAACTCCATTAACAGGCTCATCATCCCTCGCTTTAATGAATTTCAACCTTATCATAGGCTTCAACTCCACCAACAAACTTGCCCTCTTAGCAAGAGCCTTACCTTAATGAATTTAAACCTTACCACAAGCTTCAACTCCATCAATAGGCTCACCATCTTAGCAAGGGCCTCGCCTTTATGAATTTCAACTTATCACAAGCTTTAACTCCATCAATAGGCTCTCCCTCTTAGCAAGGGTCTCCGCCTTAATGGATTTCAGCCTCATCACAAGCTTGAATTCCTTCACCAGATTCTCCATTTTAGCAAGGGACTCACCTTTATGAATTTTAGCTTATCATAAGTTTCAACTCCATCAACATGCTCGCTCTCTTAGCAAGGGTCTTGCCTTGATGAATTTCAACCTTTTCACATGCTACAACTCCATTAACAGGTTTGTTTACTATCGTGACTTCTTAATCACATGGCATAACATAGACAAACTCATTAAGATCTCAACTTAAAAGTTCACACATTATATGAATATCCATACTTGGACTTCAAGGATAGAGATGGGCTATGCTATTTCTTCACAAAATGCAACGTGACCCAAGTAAAACAATGAACATCTCAAATCAGTAGCCACACCTCAACTTAAAAGCCCATACATTATATGAATAACCAAACATGAATTTTGGGTACTATTCTTACGCCTTGTCTAAAGAGGCTCCATAGAATCCTACATGACAGGCGAACCGAACCCACACTCCACGTCACTCTACCCAAAGAGGCAATTTAGTCGAACCCATTTGTTGGGGTCGACATCATTTGGAGAACTAAACCCGCATGATCGGGCAAGGCTATAATAGGCCTAGCAAAATATGTTTTATGCAATATCTCTACTATCCTTATTCTTATCACGTATTCTTCACAAAATCGAACCCATTTTTAACATTGGAGGCTCGCATCTAAAGCACCTCACACACTTAAATACTTACAACCCCAACTGACTTGATCATCGGAGTGTGTGCTGCCAACTCCACCATCACTGGAAGAAGACACGTGTGGTTAATGGTTTGTCTTAGTGTGCAGGAATTAAGATTGCATAGACATGAGAGACCTTGGTATCTGTTGGGAATGTTGGAAGTATAAAAATCGAGGTCAATAGTAGAGTTGTGTAATCATTTTTGGATAATTAAGAACATTCAATTTGATCTCTCTTCTTCGTGCAGTATGAATTTATGGAGTAACAAATTGTTGAAATATAGAATGCAATAATCAATCCGTTTTTCGCATTCCATCCTCACTTGACTCACAAAAGATTCTGATACTAGACTAAGAAATTGTGGGAAAATAGAGTGTAATAACGATAGATTGTGATAAGTGTAATTTTTTACACTTATTAGGGACCTAAAATAATGATATTAGATATTTCTTTTGACAAAACAAATTCGAAATTGTTGTATTTTATATTTAATAGGTAAAATTGCTTCAATGAAAAATAAATTGAAGGAAGGAAGCAAAAAGTGGCAAAAATGGCAAAATCCAAAGTACAAGGATTAATTTGCATTAAGTGAAAGAGTTGAGGATCTGGAAAATAAACATTAATTAATTGGGCCTCAATTTGGATGGACTTTTGTTGGGTTAAAAAAATTATGTTTTGTGTATGAATGATAATAGTAAATGCTTAGTAAGGAAGAATCATTCAAATCATGAGTATGAATGACAATAGTAAATGACACCCCACCATTTCCTTTAAACATGATGTTAAATGTGTATCATGCTCAGATATTTGTCAAAATCGACTCGAAATAATCTCACTTGAAATCTTTCTTTGGGCCCTTGACCCACCTACTATGCACCAAACAGAGCACTATACAATATCATATCAATGATCAATAATCAAATAGTCAGTCTGACATCGACACGGCGAGTGGATCATCCTTTGTGACCACTAGAAGCCCATCCCCAAACTACCCCTATGATCACCCAAAAGTATCCCATCCGGCAGTGCCAATAATCAGAGTATCACAAAGGCACAATCGAGTGGTCCACCCTCCTGTGATTACCAAAGGCCCATCCCTTATTCACCTTTGCGATAAACCAGGAAGTATCACCCACAATGCCAAAACATATCACATAAGCATGCCTCACATGCCTCGGTACCCTAGTAGTGGTCAATAAAATATTTTATGAGAAAAGCTCCATTTTACAATCATATGATGTATGCTAGATTTTCAACCATGAATGCTGTATTGCATGCATACGAAGATACTCGTAAGTAACTTACTCAATGATCATAACCATCAAATGATACATAATGAACTCCTTATCAAAGTTATGTACATATTCCAACACTTCTAGATCACAAAGCTATGTTCTTGCATCACAGTTGCAAATGGATTTTCACTTACCTTTTTGATCTTGTGTGTGCGCACTTCTACGGATCATAAATCAATTCTTTTTTCCACTTAAAGTCGGAAAATCACATGTATCACCATCTAATATTAAACACAATTCTCAATTTGATAATCTTAACACACGCCCAATCTCATCCTACTTCCATTCATGCCATAATAATTTAGATGACATTAACAATTCAAGTTACCGATTGCATTTGCAAACTAGTTCCATAAATCACACTATTTCTCGAGTCCAATTATGAATGTCAACATCATCCAATTGTTGTTTAACAACCTAGCACTCCTTAAAATGTA
>CAIGRL010193919.1:0-10064 GCA_903798325.1 Fraxinus xanthoxyloides | reverse complement strand
AAATAACAATATTCGAATATATCATTGGATTTGATAATAACGATGGAGAAGAATCAGCTATTGCACCAAGATCTTCTTCTGCTTCCAATCCTTGTTTTTAACTCGAATCCTTGATGTAGTTTTCTCGCGAATTCCTCTTCGATCTTGTGTTTTTATCTTAATTTTGCAAAGTGTGGAACCCCCAATTCGTGGCTTTTCATGTCTATTTATACTTCCCCAATAGACTTGGCCAATCGGGAGTCTTCTTTATGGGCTTTTCATGGCCAAGAAAAATAAAAAAACCTATTTGCGGTACAGTACCGGGCACTACGACTTGGGAAACAGGCACTGCCTCGTTGTAGATTCTGTGTTGGCAATGCCTTTCGGGTCTTCCTACATATGGCAGTGCCTGCTCCAATTTTTTACTTCAGGCGCTTGGGTGCCTCGTGGTGGCACCTGAGCGCCCATTTTCTGCCATTCTTTTCTTTACCTTTATTCAACATTTTATTTCTTTCGATCTTACCATATCTTTAACACAACACTAGCAAATACATTAAATACGTTCTATAAGCAAAAAAATAAGCTCAAATGGTGCAAGATTCGTGTGTAAAACACACTTATCAAATACCCCCAAACTTAACGTTTTGCTAGTCCTCCAGCAAACAAATATACTAAAATAATCAACTAGCAACTGTACAAACACACTTAGTCAGATAGCTTGCAATTTACTTAGTACTGAGAACATTGTATCATATATATGAATGACTCAAAATTATGGTGTAAGAGCTAGCTCCCACTTATCCAATGCAAACGCGGTGTGTATGTGTGTGAAAAAAATCAAGTGTAACGTCGGACATTCACTAGTTGGTTTACTTCCCCACCATCAATTACAATTCTTTCCTTACATCACTCGTGAGATTCACATACCCCCAAAATTGTTTTCTTTTACGCTCCCCCAATGGTGTAATTCTATGTTTAGCTTCACTATCACTTCCTTACACCTCTCAAATTTTGTTTCGTTTAACCGGTAATTTCAACAGTCTATTCATGCGATGATTCTCCCAATAGTAAGTTCTCAACAAACTAACTTCAACCAAGCCCACTCGTTATCTAGATCCTCAAAATTGAACATCAAATACTCTTTTTTTTCTTTTTTTTTTGTTAGCTCTTATTGACATCACCCATTTTTTTTGCTTCTTGACCCATATAGCAAGTTTTTAGTCGGTAACTCCCTGACTTTTAAATGCCAAAAGAGTACCAGGTTTCAAGATACCCTAAAGACTTAATCATTCGAGTCAAAAAGGTTCTGGAGTGAAACATAAGCTAATTCAATTTTTTTTGTAAACAAACTAAACGCAACATAAATCAGGGGTTAGATTCCTAGCATTTGGTCATCACTTAGCATCCACTTGAAAGTCGAAACACTCTACACAAATCTTATTACATGCACAGAAACACCACAATCCTAAGCTGTCTCCTTCACTGGTTAATACGCTCCAAATATATTTACAGTTAAGGGATGTTGTGAATCATGGTATACGAGATTAAGCACCTAGGTCATTTTTGTTACCTAAACATAGGAGCCTCATGTTCTTGTACGAGGCTACACCTCATTTTTGTGCATAATGAATTTCACGTTTATCATGGATAAGCGATAATAAAAACTTAAGCACATAATTTATCACCATGCACAAATTGATACATGCTCTCAATTATATTCATCATAGCACCAAAACTATCCGACTCAAAAAAGCACACAAAAATGTAATTTTTTAAAAAAAATAAAACACACAACATGTTAATCACAACCATAATCAAAATCACACAAAACACATAATGAACTTGCCCATCATACATAACATAGGCCAACTAAATACCCCCAAACTTAAGATGAACATTGTCCTCAATGTTAAAAAGCAAGAACGGGAGGGATACTTACCTAATAAGACATTAATTGTCTTCAATGTTGTCGATGCCATCTCGAGTAGTGGCCAGGTGTGGAGGGTGATCAGGGAATTGAGGCAGCTCAGGGAATGTATGGTCAGAGTCGATGGAAGCTAAGACCGAGTTGAATTCATTCTGATACTTGAACTGCGCGTACATAGAATTTTGCATTGAATTTAGTTGCAGTTGAATCATATTCAATTGTGTAGCAAGATCCGAGGTAAAGTCACTGGCAAGCTGCGGTTGATGGGGCTCATGAATTTCCAAGTACGATCCCGTGTAATTACCGATTTCCGATGAACGATCTCTTAGGATGGGTGGGTGACAACCCCACCTTTCAAGCACAACTCATATATCATATAGGCATGCCCTAAGCCACCAGTAGTGGAGCCGCACAAGGTATGCAATATGTTGTTATGGATAACACTGCCAACGTCAATAGACAACCTCTATTGGATTGCGTAGTCCAATGTCGCTGTTCTTTCGTAACCTCACTTAGATTACCACTAGGCAACAATTTGGCCAAGACAAAATGGTGCTATGTCTTGCATTATGTCGTCATACCAAAAGCGGGAAATTAATCATATCATCCCCCGATCTATTCCAAGAAGTCACCGATTTTGTCAAAATTTTAATAACCTCATTTGGATCAATGCCCACGTCCTATAGTTGGGAGTAGTCATCCTCGTCAATGTCAGGCAGATTGTAAAACTGATTGATGGATGTTCGATTAAATGGTATCCATTTGCCCAACACAAACGCTCGAAAACCTCTGTGTTCTTTCGCATTAGCATAGAATTCTCTTACAACAGGTATGAGGGTTAGGCATGGTTACCTTGCAAAAGTTTCCCAGTGGCGATGTTCAATCTATGCCGACATGTAATTCTCGAACCCTTTCTCAGGTATACAGCTCTTATGGACCACCATAGTGTTGTAACGTTCGGAGGCCTCAACACTGATGAACTTGCTCCTATCAAAGGAGCTGGAAGATGAGGAAGCTGTAGCTTTTGAACATTTTTTGGGCGGCATTGTACCTGCAAAAAACAAGAGAATGAGAATTCTATGCAATCATGGTAAACAACGAAAGCACAATCGAGATAATAAGCCTCTAAAAGTACAGCAAGTTGAACAGCATATCAAGTGCCAAAATGTATAGAGACCGCAAGTGTCGTGCCAAGAGACATGGTATGTTATGGTGAACAAAGAAATATATGCGGTAGGCAAAACAAAGTCCACAAATTCCATCACAAAAAATAATCCAACATGTAGCGAAAATACTTCAAGGGGTTGGGTATCCCTAAGTAGACATGAAGGTTCACATGGACAATTTATCAAATACCATGGGGACACACAAAGTTTGTCAAGTTGATGCAAGAATTGGAGGCTTAAATCAACAAATCCATAACACCAACCACATAAATTATCTTCAAAAGGAGAAACTCACTAGCAAAAGTAACACATACAACAAGAAAGCATCAAAAATCTCACCTTGGTGTCCTTAGATTGGATGAAGCGAAAAGAAAACCAACAAACAAAAAAGTGAAAAATCCAAGTAGTGTGTTGGGGTGTGGTAAGAACTACAATGTGAAGAAAAGATGAAGTGGAAAATAAGGTGGGGGAGTAGAAGGAAGAGAGAAACTTGGAAGGGAAAAGCAAAAAAAATAGGGATTTGAGGGGGGTGGTAATTTAAAAGTAGGCAACGCCTGGGCGCTAACTTTCTGAAAAAAAAAAAAGGCACAATTTTTTTAATACAGCGCCTGGGCGCTGTGTTTCTGTAAAAAAATGAGGTAGAATTTTTTTTCCAAGCACCATGCCTGGGTGCTGTGTTGCTATAAGAAAACATAAAAACACATTTTTTATGAGATACGATTACCTCAAAATTACCCCCGTATTGTATAATCCCTTACATCATGATGAATTGTGTATCAACCTCCTTTCTCTCTTGTCTGTACCCCAAACTTGAGCAAGTCCTAAAATTCCACGAGAATACGACGAATAAGACAATTAGGAAAACAAAAATGAATAACAAACTAGAAATTAAAAAAAAAAACTGAATAAGAAAAGGGATAGAGTCTGAGTTGCCTCCCAAGAAGCGCTTCTTTCTAGTCAATAGTTGGACTTTGTCCCGTGACTATTTAGGCACAGCTAGGTCAAGGCTTTCTTTAGCGGTTGGAAAGTCCTCAATGTAGTGTTTGAAGCGATACCCATTGACCTTGAAATTACCTTTTGTTGGATGGTATAATTCAACTGTCCTATACGGAAAAACTTGGGATATCGTGAAGGTTCCGGACCATAGATATTTTAATTTGCTTGGGAAACGCATGAGTCTGAAATTTTACAAGAGTACTTGATCCCCTACTTTGAAAATACGTTGTTGTATTTTTTTGTCATGCCACTGCTTAGTCCTTTCTTTGTAGATGGATGCATTTTCGTATGCTTCCCTTCTGAACTCTCCAGCCTTATCAAGGTATAGTATTCTCGTTTCTCCAGCCTTATCAAGGTCTATATTCAGCTGCTTCAATGCCCAGTAAGCCTTGTGCTCAAATTCCACTGGTAGGTGACAAGCTTTCTCAAATATGACGTGATAAGGAGACATGTCAATCGGTGTTTTGTAAGTAGTACGATAGGCCTATAAGGCATCATCCAATTTTTTAGACCAATCTTTTTGGGATGCATTCACCGTGAGTTCCAGAATTCTTTTCAACTCTCTGTTGGATGTTTCAACTTGTCCACGTGTCTAAGGATGATAGGGTGTAGCTATTCGATATTGTACTCCATACTTAGCTAGAACCACTTGGAATAACCGATTACGGAAGTGAGTTCCTCCATCATTGATAATGGCTCTTGGAGATATATAGCGATTGAAAATGTTCTTTCTTATGAAATCTACCACGACCCTTCCATCATTGGTTGGTAACGCCTTTGCTTCGACCCATTTGGAGACATAATCCACTGGCACTAGTATGTATCGATTGTTATAGGATGATGGAAAAGGTCCCATAAAATCAATACCCAGACATCGAATAATTCCACCTCCAAAATATTGTTTAGTGGCATCTCATGACAGACAGAAATATTACCCGTTCGCTGACACTTATTATAGATCTGCAGAAACTGTGACAGTCCTTGAACAACGTAGGACAATAGAACCCGCTTTGAAGTACCTTTACTGCAATTTTAGTTGGTCCAAAATGACCTCCATACGCAGAAGCATGAACCCTGGACAATATTGGTTTCATCTCATCATCTGGTACACATCTTCTAATAATCTGATCAGCCCTCTTCTCTATAAATGTAGATCATCTCAATAATAGAATTTTGCCTTATGGAGAAGTTTCTTCTTCTGCTGATAAGTTAATTCTGGATCCACATGCCCACTTGCTAAATAATTAACAATGTCTGCGTACCTTGGCGCTTTTCCGAACTGTAGAAGTTGCTCATTAGGGAAGATCTTATTTATATCCAACTCATCGAACTCTTCTGCTTGTTCCAACCTTGATAAGCGATCTGCCACCTGATTTTCCATCCCCTTCTTATCACGAATTTCAATGTCAAATTCTTGCAAGAGCAAAACCCACCGAATTAACCTGGCTTTAGCATCTTTTTTCTTAAATAGATACTTTAAGGTTGAATGGTTAGTGTAAACTATCACCTTTGAACCAATTAGATACGGATGAAACTTATCGAAGGCAAATACCACTACTAGCATTTCTTTTTTCAGTTGCATAGTTGATCTGAGCATCTGTCAAGGTTTTGCTGGCATAGTAGATGACATGCAAAACTTTTCCCTTTCGTTGACCCAACATAGCTCCCACTACAAAATCACTATCATCACACATGAGTTCAAATCCCAACATGGCCCAAAAAACTTCGAATCCCTTTGACCGAGGTAGGTGGTTGTAGTTTTTCAATTACTTGAGTCTTTGCTTTGTCGACTTTGATGCCTTGTGATGAAATCTGATGACCCAACACTGTCTCTTCTTTTATCATAAAGTGACACTTTTCCGAGTTGAGCACCAAATTTTTCTCCTCACACCTTTGTAACACAAGTGACAAATGCTCCAAGCAGTCATCAAATGAGTCTTCAAATGCTGAAAAAGTCATCCATAAATACCTTTATGTACTTTTCAACCATGTCAGAGAATATTACCATCACGCCCTCTGAAAAGTTGCAAGTGCGTTGAGAGACCAATTGGCATTCTTCTGAATGCAAAAGTACCGTAAGGACAAATGAATGTTGTTTTCTCTTGGTTTTCTGGGGCAATTGCTATCTAATTATATCCTGAGTATTCATCCAGAAAATAGTAATGAGAATATCCCGCTAACCTTTCCAACATCTGATCAATAAAGGGTAATGGGAAGTGATCTTTTCTGGTAGCATTGTTCAACTTCGTATAATCTATGCACACTCTACATTCCGTTACTAACCATGTGGGTATCAGTTTGTTGTTCTCATTCTTCTCTACCGTAACTCCACCCTTTTTAGGCACCACATGTACAAGATTGACCAAAGAACTATCTTAAATGGGATAGAAAATTCCTACATCGAGTAATTTCAGCACCTCATTTCTTACCACTTCCTTCAAGGTTGGATTCAATTTGTGTTGTCCTTCCACTGATGGCTTAGACTCATCCTCCATCAAGATTTTCTGCAAACAAAGAGTGGGACTGAATCCTCAAATATCAGCTATAGTCCATCCAATGGCAGTCTTATGCTNTCAGTTTGTTGTTCTCATTCTTCTCTACCGTAACTCCACCCTTTTTAGGCACCACATGTACAAGATTGACCAAAGAACTATCTTAAATGGGATAGAAAATTCCTACATCGAGTAATTTCAGCACCTCATTTCTTACCACTTCCTTCAAGGTTGGATTCAATTTGTGTTGTCCTTCCACTGATGGCTTAGACTCATCCTCCATCAAGATTTTGTGCATACAAAGAGTGGGACTGATTCCTCGAATATCAGCTATAGTCCATCCAATGGCAGTCTTATGCTCCCGAAGTACTCCCAATAACTTATTTTCCTCTTCTGTTGTCATGTCATTAGCAATGATTACTAGCAAAGTTGAAGAGTCCCCAAATATTCATAAAGGAGATGTAATGGTAAGGGTTTTAACTCCAAAGTCGGCGCTATCTCCACTAACGGTATTGGAGGTGTGGGACTGGAGCCAGTGATACGTATTGCCAATGTCTTTGCCCAGTTTGTTGTCTAGCCAAACTCACTATGCATTCTATTCCTTCTGATTATACTCCCTCAACTTGTGCATTGTCTACCTCACTTTCTTATTCTGGATATGTTTCATGAACTAAACCAGTCACAACTTTATCAAGGACATCCACTTAGCAGCAAGTATCTGAAGTCAACGTATGTTTTATTGCTTTGAACATGCTGAAAATGACATGTTCATTGTTCATGCTAAAAATCGTTTTTCCATCATAAACATCAATCAATGCTCACTTTGTAGTCACATATTCGACAATTCCCTCTGACCTTTAATAGAACGGTCAGAAAGCTGTAAGAAAATTGTTGTAGGTTTAGCTTCCCACAATTCAAGAGACATGTACACAGAGAGTGGCATCAAATTAACACTGACACCTAAATTACATAAAGAATGCTCAAAATAATTAGAACCAATTGTGCATGGTATAGTAAAACTCCATGGATCCTTCAATTTAGGAGGTAGCTTATTTAGGACGATTGCACTGCATTCCTCATTCAAGCAAAAAGTTTCATGATCTTTCAGCTTTCTCTTGTTGGCCAAGATCTCCTTCGAAGATTTCGCATAACTTGACATTTGTGTAATTGCATCTGCACAAGGGATATTGATATGTAGTTTCTTGAAAATCTAAGCAAACTTCTCGAACTACTTGTCTAACTTCCTCTTCTATATCTTCTGTGGGAATGGAATCGATGGCACATAGGCTTTGACAAGACTTGGTGCTCTAACTGCTTCATATGTTGCAGATTTCTCTTTCTTTGGCACCCCTTTGGCTTCTGCCTCTTTTTCTCATCTGTCTGGCCTTTTCATATGAATTTCTGGTAGTTGTACTCCACTTCTAGGGCTTGCACTTGCTCCTTTGGAATTATCATTGTGTTTCCCGGTAGTGTCCCTTGGGGACGTTTTGCCAACTGCTGAGCTATTTCACCGATTTGTATTTCCAACTTCTTGATTGAAGCCTGTTGATTCTAAAAATTTGTATTAATTTGTTGGAATATCTTATTTTTCCTTTGCATATACTGAGTGAACATCTCCCTCAAACTTAAACATTATTTGGAGCACCCCCAGGCTGATTATCAGACCATCTGAAGTTTGGACACTGTCTCTATCCTGGATTGTAAGTTTGTGAATACGGGTTAAAGTTGTGAGAACCATTCTGAATGAAGTTGACCCGCTCCTCGAGAAAGCCTATAGACATATAGCTTTCAGTTGCATGATTACTCCCACAGTTTTTACATAATGGACCACTCATTATTGCATGTGCTCCTCACGTTTGTGATTTCACCAACAACTTTACCTACTTTGTCAAAGCCACTATTTGAGCATTTGTAGATGTGGTGCGATCCAATTTTTACACCTAGGTGCTCTCGGTGGTACCACTCTTTCTGAAGAAAACATCGAGTGTGTAGTAGCAATTAGCTCGAATATATCTAGTGTCTCTTGAATTGATTTTTCTATTATTGATCCTCCTGCAGAGGAATCCACCTGAGATTTTGTCAGCAGTGATAGCCTAATGTAGAAGTACTGCACTTAGTTTCCAGTTGGAATTCCATGATTTGGACATTTTTGTATCAGCTCCTTGAATTTGTTCCATGCCTCGTGATAACATTCTCCATCCTACTGTTGGAAAGTCTGAATTTCCAGCCTGAGTTTAGCTACTTTAGCTTGTGGAAAGAATCTGTTGTAAAATTTTCTGATAAGGTCTTCCTATGTAGATATACTTACATGAGGTTCAGCATCTAACCACTCCAATGCAACATCTCTAAGTGTGTAAGGAAATAACCGCAATTTGATTACATCTTCATTAACTCCTGGAGCATGAAAATCCTGGTAATTTCTAAGAAATCTTGAGATGTGTGTATTTAGATTTTCATGTGACAGTCCATAGAATTGAAGAGTGTTACTCATCAGATTAATCCATTCTGCCCTTATCTAAAAATTATTCACTCCAAAATCTGGGTACACAATACTCGAGCACGCATGTCCAACTATGCGTGTCAAGAACATAGAAACAGGTAAATCCCCTTCATTTATTTTCCTTCGCTCTTGCTGCTGATTCGTAGTGTAGCTACTCTCGCAGGAGCTTGTCTAATTGACTAAATTTGAATCGGAATATTTTGATCACCTGCCATTTGATGTTACTATTTTTGTTTGTGTTCCTTGCATCTTTGTCTAAAGGTGCGTTCTATCTCCGATTTAAACGGTTTAAGCTCGTCGCTTGGGGCACGGAGCATGCAATGGACACCTTTTTTCTGTAGAGAAAATAACAAAATAACATATCAAATAACAGTGTAAGATAAAATAAATCAAGACTAACTATAAATAGTCCCCGGTAACGGCGTCAAAAACTTATTGCATTTTTTTATATCGCAAGTTTAGGATATCGTAACAAGTAATATAGCGGATCTACAAGCTCGGATTATCGTTCTCACGAGAACTATATGTTAACCTTAATCTAGTTTTCCTACTACTATCTGATGAAAACAAACAAATAAAGAAATTTGATTGTTGAGATTATTGATTTTCTTAAATAAACTAAATGCCTAAGACAAATGAAAATTATGATGAAATAACAAACACAAATTTATCAAAGATTCACGTATATAAAATGTAGTAGGGCAAAATAATTTTGCCTATTGATCACCTTAGTTCCCAATTCAAAATTCTAGCCTAATGTAGTGTTTGGTTGAATTCTCCTACAGTATTCGATTTACCCCTCTCGAGTTCTCATTGAACCTATTTAACTAATTAAATTCCATATCTTTATGCGAATTACCCTTAGTTAAACGAGTTATGACACTATGAATTCATATAACAACCGCAGTACTTAGTATAGATATTTCTACACGTTATACCTCGTTATCGAATTTTATTACACGTTCTAAGTCTCAAACTTACTTCTCGATTCATAAGAAACTCAA
>CAIGRL010193916.1:0-21754 GCA_903798325.1 Fraxinus xanthoxyloides | reverse complement strand
GGTCTAGGGTTCGAGACATAACAAAACCATTGTTATAATATATAAATTGACGCTAGTATATATGATCAAACAATGAGCGTAGGAATAGCCCAATATTGTGGTATGATCTTTCAGCAGTCCAAGTTTTTATTTATTTATTGTAACTCAATCTCTGAAATGTGTAAGCTACACAGATGTTCCATATCCTTATATCGAGATAAAAGATGGTCACTTAGTATTTGGAAATCTACTGGCAATGAATCTTGAGTTCTATGATTATGATTTAAGATGATAGAGAGCTTCAACTAGAATTGTACATCTCGTGTTTTGATTAGAGGTGCTAGAAGAGAGGGCATCTTGGGATTACTAGGTGTGGAAGAAGGGAGCTTAGACGACCATCTATAGTACACGGCAAAGCTTGGTGGTATGTAAGCCATCCTGGAAATCCGACACAATTGTACCTCCAAAGGAGCTCTTGATGACATGCAAAAGGTATTGTCCTTGTGCTTGAGACCTTATTAGCTTATGAAAGTCAGTGCTGGTAATGACTCTTTTGAAGTTTTCTGCTGCCAAAAATTATGAAAAAGGTAGTAGAATTCCTACTCACTAGGAAGAAGTTTAGGGTATAATTAAAAGGATGCATATATTGATTTGGACTCTCAGAGGAATTGCTAGCAATTCACCATGAAATCCCTTGAAAAGGCTGGTTCAATTCAATCAAATTAATACTCTCATGATTCGTGTAAATACTTCTAGGCACTTAGATATGGTTTGCACTGTGAAGTGCAATTTATACAAGTTGTTGCATTTAGATATTCTAGTTATTGGCTGCATAATTCAATTTCCTTCCCTTATAAAAGTGTGTACAAATTTTTCATCAATGATTTATTGCAGGAATTGAGCAAAATGCCCAAGGAAATTACTAACAGATGGATCATGGAAAGGCAGACCCAGGAACTAGATTCAATGGGGGCAAGACAGAATTATGTAAAAATCATAGGTTAAAAACTTTAAATTATAGACTAAAAAACTATAATGACTACTTTGTAAATGCCAAAAATTAAGGGCCCAGTGGGGGCAATTGGAGGGGCAGACCCAGGAACGTGATTCAATGGGGGCGAGACAGAATTATGTAAAGATTATGGGTTTAAAACTTAAAATTATGGACTAAAAAATTATAAGGAATACTTTGTAAATGCCAAAAATTAAGAGTCTGCCACTAATTATGGGCATCGACATAAACGCGGTTATGAAAGTTGAGGGAAGGTTTTGTCGAAAACTTCATCTTTCTTGTGCATGTATGAAAATTTTCAATTGTTGTCTTAGGTTTTAATGGAAACAGATATACTTGAAGCGATGTTAGTGCTTGATAAAAGCTTGTTCGTGTCAACGATGAACGTGATAAAAGTTCAAGACTTTGATGGCATGTTTGGTACAACAAAGTCGACTCTGCAGAACTCAACATTATTAAAGTGATGTTAGTGCTTGATAAAAGCTTGTTCATGTCAATGATGAATGTGATACAAGTTCAAGACTTTTATGGCATGTTTGATACAGCAAAGTCGACGCTACACAACTCAACATTATTAAAGTAATGTTAGTGCTTGATAAAAGCTTGTTCATGTCAACGATGAATGTGATAGAAGTTCAAGACTTTTATGGCATGTTTGGTACAGCAAAGTTGACTCTACACAACTCAACATTGTTAAAATGTTATCTATTGACATGTTGAGTCGTTTCTTGTTGCATATCAAAACATTTGTTACTCCGACACTTATTGACAAATGCTTCCATCCTAAGTTCAATCAGTCGTCCCCTAAAGTATCAAATAATGTTAAATAGTAATGCCTTTGATTTGAATAGCTCGTGTAAAGCTAGCCCGTGGAGTTCAATAGCCTCATGGAGGATCCAAGGCCGGTGATTCGAATGGACTTGATTTTAAGCAATTTGCAGTCGAGGATATTGAACAATCCAAGCCATGGGATGCCCTGTTTGATGTTGAGGTCAATGATGTGGACGTGATCAGCACGGTCAAGGGCCTGCTGAATGGCTTGACTAGCTTTGAAATGTAGGAATTTGATTAAAGAGGTGATGGAGTTGAAGATTTGAGGGCTTTGAGGAGCTTTTGTTGGTGGGTTTCGGTGAGGGTGGTGAGATGGGAGTAGGTGCCCGGGTAGGAGTTGGTGATCCGAGCTAAAATGGTGTCGGTGAAGTAAGCACCCACATGCTGAGCATATGAGCCAAATGGAGATGACACTCAGCTCTCAGGGACGAGTTGAATGTCATTGTAGAAGTGTCCATGGCTACACACTCAGCACATTAGCCTATTTGAACAGGGCATATGTGGCCTCTTGTTCAAGTAGAACACCCCATGGGTTTGAGTAATCGTTACTTAAAATCTAACATTGTGTCAACAATCGATACATTCTACTACATTGATTGGTGGGCACAATTAGAACCAATCATGACTCACATTGGGCTAGTGTTCTAATGACTAAAAATCAATACATTTAAGATTTTTATGTTACTTTAAATTTCACGTGATACCATTCAATACAATGTAAATATTAATGTTACTTATCTCGAAGTCACCACTTTTATGCACCATAGTTTCAAAACTAAGCCCGTGTTTGATAGGGATTAAAATCAAATTTTTAGTAAGTTTTGATAAAAATTTATTGTTGATTTTGACTTAGATTAAAATTTGTACCAAACGGAGGTTAAGTTTACAAATTTTTATATTTTATATGAAAAGTACCAAGTCATTGATCGGATCAGCTGCTTGAATTTCGAAAATTGTCAAAAAAAAAAAAATCATTTGATTAATCGAAAATTGGCCAATTCATCCACATATCTATTGGTTCAAGTATTAGCATTTGGAATATACTAACTAGGTTGGATCAGAATTTGGATTGTCGGGTTTAATGAGTTCGATTCGAATTCAATAACAATGAGTACAACACTACGCCCTTGTTCGAGTCTCATTTTTCACAAAAAATAAACTTTGTAATAGTGATTTTTTTAAGAATGTGTAGTTAAAAATAGAAAAAAAAAATTAAAATTTACGTGTAAATTTTATCGAGAAAATATATGATTAAAAATAAATTTAAGGAAAAAATGATTTTTTGAATAATGAACTCAAGCATGGGGCTAAGGTTTTAAAAAACGGTGGCCCTCTATGATTGATTTGCCACGTCACTTTTTCTTTTTCTAGTTTTGTACGGTACCCGTTCCTGAAATGAACGGTAGTGTTTTCTTCTATTTTGAATTTATAACTCTAGGATGTGTTTGAACCACATTATTTTGTAAGAATGTATTTTAAAATAGCAGATTGATGGAGAATGTATAGTTGAAAAAAGAAGGATAAGTTATTGATGTGATAGAAAATATTATTTTATTGAAAAATGTGTAGTGAAAAATGAGTAGAAGAATGGAAATGAAAATTTTAATGTGTACCAAACATGGGCTTAGTTTACTTTTCTTGTTATGGAGGGACAATAAGAGAATTAACTGTTCTAATGGTCACCGAACTTATCTCTCTATTTTCGAATGCTCATTAAAGTTTAAAATGTCGAGTTTTGATTACTAAATTTATCCAAACATTGAATGTTATTCATTGGTATAACATTTGTTTCAAACTTTTAACGGAAAATTGATGACGTGGTTGAAAGGCGCCCTGTCACAAAACCTTTTTTTATTGCTCACTAAACTTTGTAAAATGTCTTCGATTGTTCACTGAATTTTCGCCACTAAATTTATAAAAGTTACTTCAGCCTATTATTTGCTAAAAAAATGTGTACCACAAGCACACAACCCCACGTTTAAGTGTAGAGTGGGCAAACGACATTTCATTGCGCAAAAGATCATTTTCAACAAATTTTCAAATAAAATAACAATTTTACCCTCATATTCAAATGAAACAAAAAGAAAAGAAAAATAAAATAAAAATTAATTGCGACCATACTCCCAATATTTTTAAAAAAGTACAATTAAATCCTAAATAAATTAGCCAAAAATAAATTCCATTTATCCACCTCCTCCCAAACATGTTCTAAAACTCTTCAACCAATGCCACGCCTCCTCCACCACCATTGCCACCGCTCCTATACCCAATTCCCCTTCCATTTTCCATCTCCTAACCTCAGTCTTTTACGGTATATCCTTCACTAATCCAATATGAACGAACAAATTTAAGCAAAAGGAGAGTATGAAATATGCAACAACAAAAAATACTAAATAAAAAATCACACAAGTGATAGTAGAGATGTGATTATGGAGACCACAGGAATATCCAAGAGCGAGCTCTTGAAAGCGTACTTATGCAAATGCCCTCTAAAACTCTAGCAATTAACATGTGAAGCTTGGAATCAGAAAGCACAACACGACCACATCGCCACCACTAACGGCAAAGACACAAGCAACAACGATGCCACCATCGTTACCATGAAATACAACGTTTGCACCACCCTCAATACCTTCTCACACCACCACGCCCCTTTTTCCATCACAATCCCCACACAATTTTGCTCAAATTTCCCAAAATTATTTCAAAACACTAAAAAGTTCAAATGTTCCTTGAATTTGAATATTTAAAGTGGGCCCAGGGGAAATACAAGATCGCAGAAAAATCAAAACTTGGAATGGAAATGAAGCCGCAGGAGATGGCGTGAAAACGACCGTCTCCTGGTGTAGACTTATGGCGCCATCAATTTTGTCCGAACGACGTCGTCAATATCGATTTTATCCTTATCAATTCCTCTTCATCAATTCCTCCATTTTACAAAATTCAAAAATATTGGGAGTATATTTGGACGGAGATAGAGAAATGAATTTTTTTTTCTAATTTTTAAGGAATCGTTTGTACTTTTTTAAAATATTGGGAGTATGATTGCAATTAATTTTTTATTTTTTTCTTTGCTTCTCTTTTTTTTTTATTTGAATACGTGGGTAAAATCGTCATTTTATTTGAAAAATTGTTGAAAATGACATTTTGTGCAATGAAAGGTAGAAGATAAAGGTAAAAATGTCAAAAAATAAAAAGATAGTGACGTTTTGTACAATGACATTAAAATGCAGGACGTTTTGTGCTATTTACACTTTTTCATTTTTTCAAAGAAAAATAATAATAAACTTGAGATGTTACTGTCTTCGTCGTGTATGCCGGAAGAAATTGAAAATGGAACACAGTTTCCATCAGCTTCAGGGCTAAGATCTTGAATTGAAATACAAATTCAAAGAAATTATGAAAATGGAAAATCAGAGAAAAATGTGCTTCGGGTGCCTTCAACGCCGAATTGAAGCTGATTTCAATGGCAAACTAACCTTCCTTTATGGCCTATCCAATTCCCCTCTCCCTTTCGGCTCATCCGCCGTCGTTCAGGTACTCTTCAGCCATCTATACATACGATTAACATGAATTTATGTATTTGATTACTCATTGATTTTTATTTTTATGTAGATGTCCAGTTCCAGTGGAGAGGCTTCACCACGATTCACATTGAACTATATGCCTTATTGCAAAGATGATTGCTTGGCTAAATACATGTAAAATCTCTTACTATATTTCGTGCAAATTTTGTTGTTCAGTTGGCTTTATTGGAAGTTAAAAGTAAATATAGTATGATTTGTGCGGATTGAATTTGTTTTCTTTAAATTTGAAAAAAAAATCGGGGCGGAAAGTTGAGATTTGTTTTTGGATTTTATTATTATGTAGGTGATAAATGCTATAGACTTGGTGAGTGTCAAGATTCAACTAAATGCTCATTAGGATGGCTATTAAATCCATAAGAAAAAGAAGCACGAATAGCTTTATTCTTAGGTTTTTTCTTAACATATATACTTCTAGTTTTCGACTCGCATATGCTTAGAATGGAAGAAACTGTTGTTAGAAATTGTATACCATAATATACAAAAATTAGATGGAAACTTGGAAATAAAACAAGTAATTTGAAAGCATGTTCGACAGATACTTGTTTAAGCAACCTTCTCGAGGATGGTAGTTTTCTATCAATTAGTGCAAAATGCTACTTGAAAAATTCTAATTTTGGATAAGATATCTGATAATGTAAGAAAAAATTTGGACACTCCCTAAATGTTTTTCAACCAAATTCTAGACTTTTGGATGTACTTCTAGAAGCTCAACCGAGTGCCTCAAACCTTTGTTTATAATTTGTGGCGGTATAGGTTCTCTGGAGTCAGATCAGGTGTGTGAGAAGATTAAGGGGCTGTTCTCTTTGTATTTCAATTTTGAGTTTTGAGTGTTGAATTCATTTTGAGTTTTGTGTTTTGAATGTCCATTTTGAGATTGTTGAAAATGTTTTCTTTTTGTCATTTTGAAAAATTGTTTTGAAAACACCAAAAACGCGTTTTGAAAATTTGGTTTGATTATAATTGAAAACACCCAAAACGACAAATTTATCGTTTTGTGTTTCCTTTGTAAATTTTTAACTTGTTTTCAAAAACGTGTTTTCGAAATTTGGAAAGAGAAGACCTTTTCACTGTTTTGGAAAATCGAAAACAGAAAACAATTTGAAAATGGTAAAAAGAACATGCCCTAAGGTTCTACAAGAGCTTGACTAGAAGAAATTGAGAGGAAATTCCATAAAGAACTGGGATTTCTTGAAAATAGCAGTGAATTGGCTTTCCCTCCTGGCATATGGTTCTCCCTTTTTGCCAATATTTGACTGGTTATAAATGATTTAGCAGGAATAGATAGGTCAATTCCTTTCTCCTCATTTACTCATCTACTGGCACACAGTTAATATCTTTAAGTTCAACCATTTCTTCGAAGTTGTTTAAGAACCATTTTTCAAAGAGTTACAGCTCTTCAAGTTTGCATCAGAAAGGCTCAGTTTTGAGACATATTGTAACTACGTTTTTCAACAATCAGTGTCCAGACTTACTTCAGAGTATGAAGTCAGCTTCATATTTCTGAATTCTGAAACAATTTACAACTTCAGATGGATGAACTTTTTTCTTGTTCTTTATTTCTTTACAAAGACTTACTATCTTGTTTCTTTACAAAAAATATGAATAATGGAACTCTTTGTTAGTGCTTTCGAAAAGAAGAACTTTAAGAGTTTGAAGGAAGAGGTATGCTTTACCTATTATGGATTTAAAATCAAATATCAAGGATTCCAACCATTCCATATGGGATACTACAAAAATTCAAACATTCCCTTCTCAACCTAAATGATGTGGAGGGAATTCCTATACAACTCACTTTATAGGTAATGCTCTATATACAGTAGAAATACATGGGATAATGAGATAAAGTTTTTCATCGCAGTAGAAGCGGCAGCTAAAGATGATGTAAAATTTCCTGACATCAAATCATTAGCAATGTCCTGAGTATTTTAAAATGAATCATCTTCACTTTTGCCGAATTAGTAATTCTGACAGAATTGGAATTTGCTTTCTTCTATTTAGTGACGAGCGTTGTTCAAAAGAAACTGGAGGTGGTATTGGCTGTACAAGAGATCAAAGGTTGTTGCAGGAATTAAAGCAAGACCATGCAGAGGTCAGTGTTGGAATTTCCGGTGAAAAATCTACTTCATTAGATTCTGAATCTCAGTATATCTCTAATGATGGCAGAAATATATTCCTTTTTGGGCCAGGATGTGAAATTTCAACTTGTAGATTCTCCAGTTATTTTAATTGCTCAAGGACAATTACTTCATTGACTCCAACTGCTCAGATTGGCAATGCTTCCTATGAATTCTTTGAAGAGTTAGCTTCAGGTTTTGTATCTGGCTCAGTTGAAGACCACATTTTGCATTCACTTAGTCTCCTAATAGAAGGAAAGGCTGCCGGACGAGATGGCGTAAACTTTCTTAGTTTGGTTGGGTTACCATCATTTGAGGAGAACGGTTTTCCTGGATGCATAAGACACCCAAACATTATTCCTATTTTAGGAATGCTAAAGTTACGTAGTCAAATTATTTTAGCACTTCCAAAGACTCCATATACCCTGGAAAACATTGTACACTATAGCCCTAGTGCTATAAAGTCTGATTGGCATGTGAAACTTTTAATCTACCAGATACTTTCTGCTCTGGCTTACATGCATGGATTGGGGGTTGCTCATGGTAATTTATGCCCATCCAACTTATTGTTGACTGAATCTTCTTGGTGTTGGCTACAATTTGGTGAGCAACAGCTGCTAAACTCCAAGGTGAATCCAACAAGTGAAGATTACTATTATCCTTCCAATGGTGGTGTTTGTTTCGAAGGATGCTCTTCTTATGGACTTTTTGCTGATTTAAAGCTCTCTGAAACTAAGGATTGGCATTCTAGTTTCGATAGCTGGTGGAAAGGAGAGTTGAGTAATTTTGAATATCTGCTCATTTTGAACAGATTAGCAGGGAGAAGGTGGGGTGACCACACATTTTATACTGTCATGCCCTGGGTTATAGATTTTAGTGTGAAACCTGATGAAAATAGTGATGCTGGGTGGAGAGATCTAAGCAAGAGCAAGTGGCGCTTGGCAAAAGGTGATGAACAGTTGGACTTTACTTACTCAACATCTGAAATTCCTCATCATGTGTCAGATGAATGCCTCTCAGAACTGGCTGTTTGCAGTTATAAAGCTAGAAGATTGCCTTTGAGTGTATTGCGAATAGCTGTTCGTTCAGTTTATGAACCAAATGAGTATCCTTCTAACATGCAAAGATTATATCAATGGACCCCTGATGAGTGCATTCCTGAATTTTACTGTGATCCACGCATATTTTATTCACTGCATTCTGGCATGCCTGATTTGGCTGTACCTTCATGGGCGGGCACTCCAGAAGAGTTCGTTAAGTTGCATAGAGATGCTCTAGAAAGCAACCGTGTTTCACGCCTAATACATCATTGGATTGATGTTACCTTTGGCTATAAAATGTCAGGTCAAGCTGCTATTGCTGCCAAGAATGTAATGTTGCCCACATCAGCTTCCACAATGCGCAGGTCAACAGGACGCCGTCAACTCTTTACTCAACCTCACCCTCCACGTAGAACTATTACCAGGGGAACTCGTGAGCAGAACAATTGTTTAGCTAAATTGAACAATCTTGTGGGTGTGCAAGCTCTGCCTATTGAAACCAATTTACATGAATTGGAAGCAGCAGCATCATTTTGCGAGAATTCATGGCATTTGAGTCCTCTCCACAATGTTTATTCAAATGAGTGTTTGAAAGGTGTCTCCTCAATGGAAGATCATTTTAGGGACAGTTCTGTAAAGATTGAATCTAGAGAGCCTAATCAAAGAATTCATGGAGGGAGCTCAACTATTGATGTAAATTTTCTTCTTGAAAATATCGAGTTGGATGATCACAATTCTATGGGATATCAAGAACTATTTCTCTGGAGGCAAACAGCTTCCTGCCCAAGGATTTCTTCCAAACACATTGCAGATGATATATTTGCTGTTGGGTGTATTTTAGCTGAACTTCAGTTGAGGAAGCCGCTTTTTGATCCAAACTCATTACATTTGTACTTGGAAAGTGATCTCTTACCAAGATCCATGCGAGAACTCCCCCATCATACACATATCTTTGTTGAAGCCTGCATTCAGAAGGAATGGAATAGGTAAAGTTCCCTATTCCCCCTTCCCCTCTTAAAAGTTTTATGTCAACGTGTTCAAGTGTTTTCAATTTTCTTATTTATAAGAATTACTGAAGTTGCAGTTGCAGCGGCAGTTCAATTTTAGCTTAGTCTTTCTTTTTTCTTTCATGATCAGGAGGCCTTCCGCTCAGTGCCTTTTGGAATCTCCATACTTCCCACAATCAGTCAAGTCATCATACTTGTTTTTGGCCCCATTTCACCTTCTGGCAAAAGATGAATCCCGCCTTCGTTATGCTGCAACTTTTGCAAAACAAGGAGCTTTCAAAGCAATGGGCACATTTGGTACTGAAATGTGTGCTCCTTATTGCTTACCACTTGTACTGACTCCCATCTCAGATACCGAAGCTGAATGGGCTTATATATTGCTTACTGAATTCCTGAAGTGTCTAAATATGGAAGCAGTAAAGAAACTTATTGTACCATCTCTTCAGAAAATTCTACAGGCTAGTTCTTAACTTCAATTTCAATCTTTTATCTTCCATTCATTCCCATTTTCTTTGTTTCCCTGCTTCTCATCATGTACAAAAGATTTTTGTTTCAGGCTACAGGCTATTCACGTTTGAAGGTTTCTCTTCTTCAAGGCTCGTTTATGCAGGAGATATGGAACCGCATAGGTAAACAAGCATATCTGGAGACAATACATCCGCTTATAATATCAAACCTATGTGTTGCTCATAAGAGTTCAGCTGCTGCTGCCGCTGTCCTACTGATTGGATCAAGTGAAGAACTTGGTGTACCAATTACAGTTTATCAGGTTTAAATGTATCTCATTTTTTTTATTTTGTTATCGGAAAGACAAATACTTCCATATCTCGATTTAAGGACTATACTTCTTATCTAATATTTATTCCCTAACGTATTTTAATCTTCCAGACAATTTTGCCTCTGATACTCTATTTTGGGAAAGGAATATGCAACGATGGTGTTGATGTGGTGATTAGAATTGGTATGTTCTGTGTATTGAGTAACTGTTATTGATCTAATAATGTTTTACTTCCACTTCTAACTTGATTCAATATACTTTTCAGGTGGTCTTTTTGGAGAAAACTTCATCGTGAAACATATTCTTCCGCTATTACGAAACTTCATTCATTCTTGCATCTATAATTCACATGCGAATAAGCCTGAACCTGTGCAGAGCTGGGGTTCTTTGGCGTTAATAGATTGTCTGGCAACATTAGATGGCCTTGTTCCAGTGTTGCCGAAGGACATGATTGTCAAAGAGCTGATTGAAGTATAACATTGGACGTCTATTTTAGATTGTGTAGTTTCCCATTGATTGAATAACTAATATGACATTGAATTGCTAACGTACTTGTGCAGGAAGGAAATTGCCTATATGTCAAGATTCTCATGAACAAGGATGCAGAAAATCGGGTGCTTCAGGTACTCATAATTTTTTGGGTTCTCAACTCAATGTGATCATACTCTAGCAAAATTTAAAGATTTCTTTGAGCGATTCTTTCTTTATCATTTCTTGATTCTCCTTCTACATCATGACAAATCATATTTTTCTTTTATGTCTGTCCTTGGACGTAAAAAGACCATCTATGATTGCATGCAGAAATGAAATTATTTATGGAAGACGTGGCTATAAGACAAGAAATTTACAGACTTGCAAATTGCAAGGAGTTTACCAGCCACTAGTCAGCATCCCCTCCCTCCCATGCACACACTCCGGAAGGAAGAAGGATTTTGGTTATATTCCTATTTTATACGTAAATGCAGAGAAAACGACGATCATAAACTTGAGAGTAGCTTGAAATTCAAGCTTTCTCTTGTACATCCTTTCATACATATACATGGGCTTCTACTCGTAGAAATGTGTTTGCTAATTCCTAGTCACGTTCATATGCGGTATTAGATTTGATAATAATGATGATTATGTTTATGCTGCAATTAAAGGATATTTAGAAAAAGTGAAAACCATAAAATAAGAATCGAGAGCTTAATGTGAAATAACTAGGGTACAGTTTCGTTAATAAATTGTGATAAAAAGGTAGTTATGAGATACAAATTGGTGAAAGACAGTTTAAATTGACACGTCTTACAAGTTGACATTGTTGAGTTATGAGCTACACTTGGAATTTATTGCTTTGCACCAGTATTATATACACGGAACTAGCGATGTCTTATTAGCAAGTTCTTGATGAGCATAGCTTATGCGAGCCCTCTAAGAGTTAGGTGACTGGCTTGCCAAAATTTCAGCATCTCTCAAGTCTCAGGCAATGCATTGGGATTCCACTTTGCATTTTACAAGCAGTGTGTACAGTGTGAACTCCTAATTCATGCGATGTTTACATCTTCTATTGAATTATTATGCCCTTGTTTGGTCCCCATTATTTCCAAAATACATTTTTCTCTCTTATTTTCAACCACACATTCTTCAATAAAATAATATTACGCTCAAACCTAAAACTTTTTCTTATTGTTTAACCACACATTCTCCATCAAAATACTATTCCAAAATGCATTTTGAATAAAAAAATGGGGCTCAAACAGGCTCTATTTAAGCAAAACAACAGTCCTAGAATATGTTTTACCCTCTATTTATGTCATTTCGTTTTCGAGGCCTAATCATATGCTTTTGTTTCTCTTCTGGATGTTTTAATACAGTCAAACAACTTACAAAAAGTTCATTAATTCTGAATTACTTTATTTGCCAGGGTGCTGCTAAGAGTCTTATCAGGGTTTGTCTGCAGATTGGACCAGATCTAACAGCATTGCATGTCCTTCCAAAACTCAAGGAATTATTTGATGAGCTTGCTTTTTCACAGGGAAAAGATAACCATTCTATTCAATTCAGAGGAAGCCTAAAGGGACCTAAAATGAAAGTGGACGAGGAAGAATGTATTGAAAGCCGCATGGACCTTGTGTGAGTCTCTGTCTTGCTCAACGTGATGTTCTATATGGAATTATATTAAATAGTTTGATATATATTAAATTCTAGGATTGACCAGGTAAAACCTACTTGATTAGGAGTTAGGACCTTTCTCGGGATTTTAATCACATAAGAAATTACATGCTCATATAAATTCGGAAATTGTTTGCAGGTTACTTCTGTATCCAACATTTGCTTCTCTACTTGGAATAGAGAAACTTCGCCAGTGTTGTGCCACATGGTTACTTCTTGAAAAATTCCTTTTAAGGACTCACAATTGGAAGGTGTAAATGCTTATTTTATGCTTCGAAGAATTAGTTTCTTTCATTATATGAATTCTTATATGCACAGTAGCATTTTAATTGCAGTAGCACTCTTACAATTTCTGGACTAAAATGGAGTGCCTGTCAAATTGTATGAAAATAATGAAGAGGAAAAAGAAAGAATTGAATCTAGAATTTCAGAGAATCACAATTAAAGTTTGCTTAAGAACTATAAAATGCTGGAAAAAATTGCTTATGTGTTTTATGAATTGATGGATTTTTTTTAAGTGACAGCGAATGGAATGACCTGTAGAGTCTCGACATTTAATCATCTGGGATCAAGATTCCAAATAAGTCTCAAATAAACAACAACAAATTATGCATGAAAACTTTATTTGAGGTATCTGATACCTCAAATAAAAGACAAACATGAATCTCAAAGTTTAGATATCTCTTATTTCGAACTTGATAAGAAATAATTTAATTATTGACCCTAAAAATAATGGCGTATGCTGTAACAGTGCTACTTTTGAACTCCATTTTCCCCTTTTTTAACTCTATACATGTGCACGTCTTCTGAACCTGTTGTGGTTCAGTGGGAGCATGCAGGGGAGCCATCTCAAAGTAGTTCGGAGAATGTAAATGGTAGAAGACCCACTTTCAACAATGGCCTGTCTACGATCAACACACCTGCTAAACTCTTGCTCAATGGGGTTGGATGGTCAACATCACAATCACAAGGAAAAAGAGGCGCCAAAAACTTCCTACCGAATAAACATTTGTCTGCACACAATCAAAATCTGTCTGTAAACCATCAAAATCTAACTGAGAGCAGTATCACAAGCTCAAATTCAGGAATTCAGGAACCTTGGTATTGGTTCCCTAGTCCAGCAGCTAGTTGGAATGAACTCGACTTCACTGGCCGTGCTGGTGGCCCAAAGGATGAACTTCCATGGAAGATAAGAGCATCTATCATACAATCTATACGTGCTCATCATGGAGCTCTGAGATCTTTTGCTGTTTGCCAAGACGAGTGTACAGTTTTCACTGCAGGAATTGGACCAGGATTTAAAGGAACTATTCAGAAGTGGGAGCTGTCAAGAGTTGACTGTGTCTCTGGCTATAATGGCCATGAAGAGGTTTGGTTCTGTTTTCCATGGTTGAATCAGATTTTCTGACTAATAATTGACCTTTTTGAATTTCAAGACTCTGAATAAGTAATTTTTTGCATAGTGAGAACATTGTTCTCTATCATGATCCTCGAGGTTTTTCCTTTTCTTTAAACGCATATGGAGAAAACATGTAAAACTGAATTGTATAATGTATAGTGTGAAGTAAGATAGCACAAAATCTAATGACCCCCGAATTCCACTCAACCATTAAAAGCATCTCTCGTAGGAGGGATGGGATGAAAATTAAATGGTGGAAAGGAAAATTCTTATTTGGAATGTCATGTTTGTACAGAAGATGCAACATTAGTTTGTATATCAAATTTTACATTTGAAATTTAGAATTCATCAAGTGCCTTATTGTCATATTTTTCTGCATGATTTTCTGCATTTTTTAATTTTATTTAAAATTTACTTATTATTGTGCAATTTACACACACAGCCATTTGATATTTGTATCAGATAAGTTACACTTTGCCCCCCTCAACAGATTACATATCGTTCTCAACTTGTGAAATCTTCAATGATCCCCGAGATTGAGGGCAAAGTCTAGGTTTTTGGACAGATAAAACACTATATAATGCCAAATTATCCTTGGGAATTGACCTTTTCTTTGAAATGATGAAATGACTCCCTGGTGTGTGAATGAAAAAGAAAGAAAAATCATCCAGTCATTTAGTTCCGGTCCTTCTTCAATTTCATGGACATGTCTCGTAGAAAAAGTTTTGACCTCCATTGGCCTTTAAGATAGTCTCCCAGCATAAGGACTTCAATTGTGTAATAATAATAAGGTAAACTGGGGGTTGGGAGAATGATTGAAGTTTTTTGAGATAGAGCAGAATAATTACTAAGTTGCCTCTTTTTTTTTCCCCGAGTGGGGGGTGCACAAAGTGTGATTTATCTTGTATATCTTTCAGGAGTGAAGATGTTTTGCACGAACTGTTAATTGTGAATGTGAGTTAAAATATTGATTGTAAACCTTTTTCATATAAAAAACCAAACTAATCACAAACCTGTTTTTCATCATTTACTAAGAAATTCAGATATGCCGTAGTTATTCTGAGAATGCTTTTAGAATTAAGTTTAGGCTATGATATGTTACATTATGAACTTGCGGATGATGATTATAGATATCTATGTCACCCCTCTCAATTATCAGGTTGTGAACGACATTTGTGTTTTATCATCCTCTGGAAGGGTAGCTTCTTGTGATGGAACAATACATATATGGAATGGACAAACGGGGAAACTAGTTTCTGTATTTTCTGAGAGCTCTTTAGCCTCCACAACAATGATAGATAGAGATGAAAACATGCTTCACTTTAATCCATTATCAAGTGGTATGTTGAGTACTGCATTCCATGGGAGTTCGTACACTACTATGCATCACTTGGAATTTGTTGATAGACTTGTTGTGGGCACTGGAAATGGATCTCTTAGGTAATTACTCACTTACAACTGAAGGAAAGGCAATCTTTTTTCAAGTATTTGAGTTTTTTAATTTCGCTATGGCACACAGGTTTATTGATGTCAACCAAGGTCAGAAACTTCATCTATGGAGGACTGAATCTATGGATTCCAATTTCCCTTCTCTGATATCATCAATTTGCTCGTGTGGTTCTGCCAAATTGCACCCTGATGAAAGTGTATCCTCCCCGTCGTGGATTGCAGCTGCATCAAGTACTGGTTATTGCAGGCTCTTTGACATGAGAAGTGGAAAAATCATTTCCTATTGGCAGGCTCATGATGGATATGTGACGAAGGTACATTCAAATTATAAAGACTCGAATCATATGAAATAATGTACTTTTTTCATATAGTTATTCAATCCTTGCAGTTAGCTGCAGTAGCAGACCATCTACTTGTTTCCAGCTCCCTTGACAAAACTTTACGAGTTTGGGACTTGAGAAGGTAATCTATTCATTCTTGTCACTTCTGAGTATGCAGGCTGCATTACCTTTGATGATTTAGCAATCTTTCCCCTTGGCCCGTTACCCCTGAACACATCATGTAAATCATATCTTGGAATGAAGTTTTCAAGTTAGACGAGTTCTTTAGCAGGTCATGCCTTCATTCCATAAGAGGCAATCTTATTGTAACTACAAAAACTTTACTGATGACAATTCCGCCCTATATGATTGAGGCCTTATGGATGTCCTCTTTTTTATAAATATTTACAGGAATTGGACATCAGAACCCTTACTTTTCAGAGGTTATAATGACGGCGTTTCTGGTTTCTCAGTTTGGGGACAAGATGTCATTTCAATATGCAGGAACAAAATTGGGCTTTCATCTTTAGCTACTAGCTCTGCAGATGAGGTATCCTCTCTCAACATCTGTGTTGCGTGTTTTTGCTTGTGTCCCCCTTTTTGTTCAAGAATGGGCTATCAAATGGGAGCAGAACTCATACTCAGACCCCTGCCCCTAATTGCTTCCTAGACCCATGTATAGAAATGTATAAATTTCATGCTTATATGTCTGGTGGGCAGGTTATGACTGTAAAATGGGTGAACTCATCAGTTTCTCTTTACTGTAAATTATATGTAGGTGATTACTTTATAGCAGTAATCTAGCGATCACGTTGTAGACCTTGCTTTTTTCTGGCACTTGATCTGTAGTTATGTTGCTGAGACCAAACTGTCACCTCTTCTTGTAGTACAAATTGAAATGAGCCATACGTGTTCAAAATCTGAGATTTTGAATTACTGCTACTGAAATTTCAAAATGTGCATGTTTGAATTCTTGGTAGAAGATAACGTCCCCCCTTGACTAGCTTGCCGTTCTTTGTTTTCCTTATTCATTGGGGTGGGTTTTTTTCCTTTCCTTTTTTCGGCTTGCTGTTCTTGAATGTAATAGTGAATCTATTTCATGGTGCAGGATGGGCAATATAGTGTCACTCCTCAGCATCTCTATATGGCAGATAGGGAATCAAAAAACATGTCTATGTTATCAGCTATTAGCATACTACCTTCTTCTCGGTTGTTTCTTGTCGGTACAGAAGATGGCTATTTGAAAATTTGTTGTTAGGTTTTTTCCATAATCATGTACTGTGATTAATGATTTGGAAAATTTTTGAGGCTTTTTGTTTCATTATAATCTTAATCTAGCATAATACGGTAAATTTCGAGTAAATTAACCGTCTCGAGCGTGTATATTTGGATCCCATTCGAAGCTCCACAAGGTCTAATCAGTAGGGTTTAGCGTGCCCAACTGTGGAGACCTGAAATTGAACATAGATGCTGCTGTCTGCGTAGGGATGGACCATACTGGGGTTGGCGTGATAATTCAGGAGCACAATGGATTGGCTGTGGCAGCATGCTCGAGAGCTGTTGCTGGCAGTTTTTTGACTGCAGATGCGGAGACCATTGCTTTGAGGGAAGACTCAATTCTGGCCTAAAAATGTGGGTTATGCCTTGCTGTTGCCAAGTGCGATGCCCTCCAATTAATTCAATGCTTGCAGTTTGACTTCAATCTCACACAATGCTTCTATTTTCTTAATGTTCCTATTTTCTTTGATTTTGTATCTTTACTTAGAGATGTAAATTGCGGCTCATGTCACTATATTTGTAGAAACTGGAATAGAATGGTCCACCCTTTTGCTGCATTTGCTACATTAGTTTTGGTTTCAAATGACTGGATCGGTTGTATTTTTATTTTTATATCTCATGAGGTGTGGTGCTTCTATTTTCTTTGATATTGTAGCTTTACTGTACTCTAGGAATAGAGTCACCGCTTATTGCTACATTAGTTTCAGTTTCGAATGACCTGAACTCAAATTCTTATGTTTATCTCACATCAGGGTCGTAACGAAATTTACATGCTAGTTTCCATAAAAAAGGAAGAAAAAGGAAATAACGAGTTCACTTGACAGGTAGAATGAAGCCTTGTGTGGGGAGACAAATTATTGTCATCTCATAGCATTGTGTATAAGGTGGCATTATGTTACCTCGTGTATTCAGGGATTGCTTAAATATGTGCTTTCCACAAGTTAAAGCGCGTGTGAAACACACCTTTAAAATCGATATATGAGTGTTCAATTTCTTGCAAGTCCACAAGCTATACCTTCCATGAGTTATATAGGATCTACGAGTAATTGTGCCAATTCACTCTCTTTCAAGATTGACTCACAGGAAGTCGGTTCATTACCCAAATCGAAACAAAAATAAAGGTATTTCAATGACATTCTGTTCGTTTTTGGAGCATGGATCCACATCTTACTAGAAAAACAAAACCTGAATATGGGAGGTCAGTGAAAGATAAGCATGCCATGAGATATGTTTCCTTGAAAATCAAGAATTAACCGAATTCTAGAAGACCATTCGTACATTGCTGCCATTCAAAACCGGTGACATTATCATCTCCTTTGGAATCTTATCACATCTGGGAACTAAAATCTCTTCACTTTGTTACAAATTGCAGAACCAAAATAGCGCTATACCCCTAGGGTATAGACAGAGGCACCTGCAACTATACATCTCTGTGTTCGATAAATTATGGAGAATTCAACTAGAAAAATGAAACCAAAGAACAATTTCGCAGCACTGTAAGATACATTGCTAAGACGGAGCTCCTCCACGAAAACTGTCCTCTACACTTTTGGCTTTGTGTAACCTAGACTAATTAGCTTTTGCACCAGCATTTTCTCAGCATCTGCCTGAACATCCCCGACACAGAAAGAAGTGAAAAAATTGGGTAAACATTCAATATAATTACAGAATCTGATTTCTTAAAAAAGCAGTATTAAATTGCAACTTGTTACTCAGGAATTTGAGCTTTATTCACATGGATGTATCGAAAATACTAGAGAGAGAGAAGTGAGAGAGAAAATACCTCAAGCATTGGGCTGTTCTTTGGAAGGTCACAAGCAAGAATGATATTGAGGCCAGTCTTCAGAACTGAGAAGCATATCAACAAGAGTCAGCCTAGGTACCTCAACAAAGAAAAAATTATTTTTATAATAATTCAACAACTTACCTAATCGACGTGCAACACCAGATCCTGTGTTGTCAGAAGTTCCTCCAATGAGAGAAGTCACACTAACTGTATTACTCTGTTCATGATGCCAAAAAAGTTGGAAAATTTATGATCGGTAGCTGAGAAACTCATAAATAACTCCAGCAGTGGGAGTCTGTGCAACTACAGAACTCTTTATCTATCATCGTTTATATATGAATTCTTCTATTTCATATTATTGCTCCTCTGAATTGACAAGATTCTGTGTATGGAATTGCATAGGAGAAAAATGAACAAAGCAAACAGGAGAGCATTTCGAAAAAATATTCGATTATGAACTTACAGGTCGTGTACGTGCAGCCGCATATAAATGTCCAAATTTAGCAGAACTGCAACCAATCCATGCATAAATCTACACAAGCAAGGGGTGTTGAATTTAAGATGCCAGAAGAGACGGTGTATTGATACTTAGAGAAGGAAAATGCATAATTAGATTAGAAAGAGGCAGTTTTCTATTAGATTCTGATATCACGAGTAGAGCTAATAATTCAGATAGGTGCTTGAATCTTAATCCCCTTCTCCATATTGTGCTTAAGACCCATGTTCGTGCTATGAATCTAAGAGAGCGATACATTAAATTTATGTTCATAGTCAAAACTGATTTCAATTTGCAAAGATGCTAAAAAATCCAACAATTTCATTTTAAGAAAAAGGTTCAAATCACAAATTCCCCAAAATAGGTTTGTGCACAATGAAGTTGTCCTAAATTAATGACAATGTGCAAAAGGACGGTAAATTACTACAGGGTTGCAATAAATCTGAATGGAAAATGTATTTCTTTCTCTTTTTTGTCTCTTAAACTAAATTCAGCAATTCAGGAACTGAAACGATGAATTTTCATCATCATGTACATAGTCCATTAGCTTTCCATTTCAGAAAACAAGAACCAGTGGAGCATGGAAAAATTCTGCAAGTGGCGCAAAGAGTTGACTAAGAAACTGAAGCAACTGGCCTCTCTCCATGCTAATCCGGGGAGTACACACCTGATGGAGGAGATCATAATGCTAGAATGAGAAATTGGGGTGGGTTCTATTGGAGAGAGGGGAACTATATTGGAGTCAAAGTCCTATGGTCAAATGGTTAAATGCGAGTGACTGGAATAATTTAAATATTTTCATGCCAAGGCCTCAAATTGGAGACGGAAAAATGATTTATCTCGAATTAGAGACATTAATGGCATTTGGAAGGAAGGGGCGAAACCGGTTGTTCACATGCTTGTGGACTATTATGAGGACCTTTTCTGAAAAAGCAGGCCATCTAGAGAGGACTTGGATTCCAGAACAACACATATCACAGCCTGCCTTTCCCTCAAGACTTTTCAATTTTAGAGCAATTGATCACAAAAAAATAAATAAATAAATAAAATAAAATTGAAATCTTATATCGAGATACTTTGTTTTGTGGGCTTTCATGATGCTTTACCCACTAAATCAAAATTGTGCAACATGGAGATCATCCAGATCCCATATGTAACTTCTGTGGTCAGATTGAATCCCTAAACCATGCTCTTTGCAGTTGTGGCACGAGTAAAGATGTGTGGCAAAAGTCCAGGTTTTGGATGTCAGTGAAGGCTTTTGTTTGATTTGAGGCAGCAGATACAATAATGGGGCTGTTTCACAAGTACTCCATGATGAGTTTGCAACCATCTGTATTATCTGTTGTGGTATCTGGAGCACGCGGAATCGCTGTTTTCACGAAGATGGCATTCAAAATGCAGCTGCCACTGTCTCTTCTGCCTTAAACTGGGCTGCCTAATGCCAGAATGGAGGTGGTAAAAGGATTTTTCCAGAGGTGGAAATCGCCAGCAAATCGGAAACATAGAAGCCTCCTGGTAATGGATTGTTTGAACTTAAAGTAGTCACGGCATTTTACACTGAGAAAGGGCTGATTGGTATGGGGTGGAGGTTCAGTAACATTCACGAATCGTAAATGCTGCTAGTGCTATGAGTTCGACAGGCTCGTGTGATTCAGAAAATGCCGAGATCTTAGCTCTTCGTGGTCTAAAAATGGCCGGGAAATTAAATTTATAAATTGATCTTGTGGAGTGTGATAGGCAGAAATTGGTCCACAGACTCCACCTAATGCAAGGTTGCAACAAAAGCTCTTATCTATGAGGATGTCGGACCCTTTACTTCAACAGGTTGTATATGACTCTTGTCATTTTCTTCCACGATCGGGGAAATAAAGTGCCCCACAATTTAGCTTCTATAGCTACCATATTACCTAGCAATGTCTACTGGGTGGATTCTTGTCCATTATTTATTTCCTCAATTGTATGGGATGAATTATATCAATAATAATTCCTCTTTTCTTTCCAACATGAAAAAAAGAAAAGAAAAAAACACAAAGTGGTGCAAATTTACAAGATTATAAATTAAAGATCACTTCACCAATAAAAAGAAAATCTAGTTAAACATTCATTAATAAAACAATCCCAAGTTATCCAACCCAAGCTTTACAAAAAATTAACTCTAAAGACATTCCAGTAGCACTTGCTAGGACTTAGGATTCAATCCAAAAGGTTAACCGTTTACATGGAGTAACCAATCATTTTAATCTCATTATCTACCTTATGTCTACTGGATTGTGGGAGTTTTTTCGCACTTTTCCAATGGCAATACACGAAATCATAAATAAATAATAAATAAACAAATCCAAGAACTTAAAAAAAAAAAAAACATAGAAAAATTCAGAAAACAAGGAACCTGTTTCTGAAGACGAATGATCTGAAAGTGGAGGGTAACCTCGTTGGAGACTTCAGAGAAGCACGTGACTTGCACACCACCATCATCTTGAGTAGTATGCTCTTTCATAGTCAACTGATTTATACTTTGTGTTGCAGT
>CAIGRL010193879.1:0-11257 GCA_903798325.1 Fraxinus xanthoxyloides | reverse complement strand
CCCCCCCCCCCCCCCCCCCCCCCCCCCCCCCCCCCCCCCCCCCCCCCCCCCCCCCCCCCCCCCCAGAGACCAAAATTAATATAATCTGCTTAAAAGCATATTCGATCTGCAGATGTAGCACCAGACAAATGAGTGGCTAAGAAAAGGACTCATGTAGTTGGCTCACAGTTTATTGGAAAGAAGTCTTAGCTTGCTGTTATTGTTCATCTAATTAAAACTAAATGTGTAACCTTTAGAATAAGTCATCTGTTTTAGTCTACATCTATCATTATCTTACAAGTGATAATATGGAGCTCGACAAATGTGCTACTGCTGCCACTAGTTTTCCAGAGTCTCAAATAAGGTTTGGAACTTTCAATTGTAGTCTCTTGTATGCAAAATTGAGCGGTGAACACAATGTATATTCGTTTGTCGAATTACTATTGGGATGCCAAAGATGATTCTCAAATTTTTCCTGGTGCTCATTTTTTACTTGGCACAAACCATGTATCTGGCAGTTTAATAATGTTTTGTTTTGTTAGAGAAGATCCGAAGAGGTTAAGTGTTGGCAGGAAAGCAAGTGTACATTGAGGAGAGAAGACCAAACACCAGTAGTACTTCACGTGGTGAGAGTATTTTCTGTAAACTGCTTTTGCATTTTTTGACTGTTTGCTATTCTGCTAAGTTGTTGGATATCTTATGATTTTCTGTTCAAGCTGTTCTTATTTTCATATTGCTTTTAATTCCATAATGACAGCGTTCTTTTTTTTTTTTTCTAAAACCCATCTAGTTTTTCAGACCCTTGTGGTTGAAATTTGAGGTTCATTTTTCTTCTTATTTTCTCAGTATCCTTCTGGATAATCATATTAAGCCCCTGTTTGTCTAACATTATAATAAAACGCTTATTTTTTTTCTCTCAAACTCATTTTCAACCATACATTCTCACAATAAAATATTATGCATGTTAATCCAAAACTTTTTTCTACTTTTTAACCATACATTCTCAAAAAAATCACTATTCCAAAACTCATTTTCTCCCAAAAACCTCTCTTTAATGGAAGTCAAACAGGGGCTAAGTTATTTGGTCTTCCAACATCTGTTGATGTTTTTGACTCTTGTTTGTTCAAAGCTAATTTTTTCGGCCAAAACAAACCAAAACACGGACTACAGAGCAATTTAGAAAATTCTTTTATCTGACTTTGTATAGTTGGATTAAAGCTTCAACTAGTAATCCCATAGAGGGGCTGCCTAACTTCATATCTTTTCTTTNCCATACATTCTCAAAAAAATCACTATTCCAAAACTCATTTTCTCCCAAAAACCTCTCTTTAATGGAAGTCAAACAGGGGCTAAGTTATTTGGTCTTCCAACATCTGTTGATGTTTTTGACTCTTGTTTGTTCAAAGCTAATTTTTTCGGCCAAAACAAACCAAAACACGGACTACAGAGCAATTTAGAAAATTCTTTTATCTGACTTTGTATAGTTGGATTAAAGCTTCAACTAGTAATCCCATAGAGGGGCTGCCTAACTTCATATCTTTTCTTTTTTGTTTAAGTTGATAATACACTTCATGTGTATTCTTTTTTTATTAATAAAATTATTTGATTACCTATAAAAAAAAAATAAAAATGAAGTAATGTCATTCACCGTTAGTAGCAATAGTCACGGGGTCTGAGTGGTAGTAGGGCCCCTGATTCATTGTCTAATGGAGTTATGATGTGATGTATTTTAATGCATTGGATAATAAACAAAGGGGCTTATTGCTACCTGGATAAGTGATGATCTCTACTAATGACAAATAGCGTCACTCTTTGAATAAATGGATATACAGACACTTACATCTGTTTCCTCTGCTATTGTCTTGACCAGGAAGGGGAAGAGGCAGAGGCGGCCGTTTTGGTGGAAGGACTCTCGGCAGGGGAGGCGATCAAAATGCCAAAGATAACAACAGATCGAAGATCAATGGTTTCCGTGGTATATGACGAGAAAACAATGGTCATGAATACGAATAGCAAGCCTCATGCAGCCATAACTTAGTTTAGGTTTTGATAGAAGAGGCCAATGCTTCTCGGTTTTACCATGGACTTCTATTGAAAAACATTTTGTTCCGAGTGGTTTTCTTCCCCTTTTAATTCCCTGTTGGTTGTTTAGTTTTTCCAATTTAAGAGGGCATATTTTGTACTTTGGAGCAAAGTTTTTATTTGAAATATTTATGTGGATGATCCACAAGGCAGCATAAAGCCACAGGGATTTTGCAGACTATGTTTCTGGCATTTTGAATATGTTAAAACGTGGAGAAAATATTTTATCGAATTTATGTATTTATTGTTTATCTTGTATACTTAAAACTACGAAGGAAAAATAAATTATTTTACTCTATCCTAACAATTTTTATACTATAATCAAGAACAAAATGTGCTAATTAAAATAGTATTAAACTCTTGTTTGGTACATATTAAGGGTGTGTCTGAGGTATATTATTTTGAAAAAATGTATTCTGGAATAGTAGTTTGATGGAGAATATGTGGTTGAAAAAGAATTAAAAGTTATTGATGTGATAAAAAATATTATTTTATTGAAATTGTGTGGTTGAAAATGAGTAGAAGAATGAGAATGAAAATTTTAATGTGTACCAAATAGGGGTTAAATTTTCATTTTCATTTTTCTACTTATTTTCAACCACAATATTTTCCATTACATCAATAATTTTTCTTTTTTTTTTCAACCACACATTCTCCATCAATCTATTATTTCAAAATACATTTTTTCAAAATAATGTGGCTTAAGCACATCCTAAGATTAAAATATGACTACAAAAGTTGAAGGCATATGTGCAAAAAAATAAAAAATAAATAAACAAAAATTAAGGATTTCATTGTAATTACTTCGTGATGTCATTAAGAAAATTGGGTTCGTTTGATTGCAAATGTGAAAAATAGGCGAAAAGAAAATGAATTACAGGGAATTAAATTGCCTAGAAATTGTTTACTGAAAATTGTAATTAACTGTATTTAATTGATATAATTTTTCATCTTTAAAAATGTTGAAAGCTTGATATCCGTTTGACTTTGTTTTTTATGAAAATTGTCCATCAAAGTAATAATTTTTTCTACCATTGGGTCTAGAATTTGTTCCAATTGCAAAAAAAAATAAAAATAAAAATAAAAATAAAAAAATTTACCATATTGAATACCATTCGTTTGTCTTTGTTTTGTATATGAATTGTCCATTAAAGGGAAATTTTTTTTACCATTGTTGATAAAATTTTTTTCAGTTGCAAGAAAAAAAGGATGGAAAACTATTTTCCCATCAAAATGGTGAAAAAACAAATTCAATAAAATCATGAAAAAAGGGTTACGTGAGGTGGTAGGGAGGGTGGGGGTGAAAAATCAATTCTAGAGAAAAAATCAGCTATCAAACACCAAAAAATTAAAACTTGAAAAATAAATTTCAAGTTTCGTAGAAATTAGATTATATCAAACAGGCATGTGAACTTTAACTAATTTCCACACAAAAAAAGTTGTAGTGAGAACATCTTACGGTGGTCATTTAACGGTACATTTCCCTTCACCCATATATTAAAAAATGAATTTATTATTGATGTTTACACCCAACGTGTTATTCTATTCGTTACCTGAATATGGAAATTATATATATAGATTCGGGCAGCGAAACCGTGTCTGCAATGCACCTCTTTTGCCCATTCTGGGACACCCTTTTGGTGTTTGATCGATTTGGGACTCCTAAGGACAGTTCTAATTTGGGAGTAAACATCTTGGAAATTGAAGAAAATTGGGAGAGATTCTGTCACTGTACGATCAAAATCTTGAACAGCAATCAATTGGGAGCGTTAAGAGATTGTTTTGGTGGTAGGAATTAAAATGTTGGAGTGCAGCTGCCTTAATTGGAGCAGAGTGACCTATGTATGGCAAAACGAGCCCGAAACTTTCTCTCTGCCCGCTCCGATTACTCAATGGCCTCAAGGTAATCACAAAATTATTTACTTAATTCTGGTTACCAGTTGAGGGTTTCTGAATTTTGTTCCGATAGATAGATTCGATTCACTCGGTTTGAGATATTGTGATTTGCGGAGATTAATCATGTCGTAAAATGGGTATTATCTTGCCAAAATAATGTTTGTGCTGTCCATTTTTACAACGACAATGTTTATAAAGAAGAAACTCCCAATTCTAGGCCACTTCGAACTCAATTCTGTGGTTATGAGGAGACTAAGATAGCCGATTTTTTAGTGGTAAGATTGAATTACAATGCAATCATTGTTTGTCCACTTCTTGTACAGGCGTATTTTTTGAAGCATATATTTTGTTGATCAGTAATCAATTTGTAAATGGGTTTCCGATGTATTAAGTTTAATGTCTTCGATGGAAGGGAATAGAGAGCTATATGCAGTTCCTTAGTTTGTATTTTTGTAAAGGAATAATGTTGAAATATTCCTTTTATATGGAAGTTGGAAAATTATAAACTTGGTATATATATCCATTTGCACAATAATTTTCTTTCTTCACATTTGCCTATAGTTGTTTTTTCACATAATTTATCTATTTGGTCAGAATAAATCAGCGCTTGCATTTTTTGGTGCTTTGCTCCACTTACCAGTAGGGTAATGTGTTTTTATTGGAGAATTGATTGTTCTAATTTTATCTTTCTCTTCTCTACTTTTCTTCTTATGCTGTTGTTCCTTTCTTCAGAAGTTGCTCCTTTGGAAGGAAACTAGCATCCCAACGTTGACATAATTAGGAATTTAGGATCCTACTCTTCTTAGTTGTATTCATGAACATGTTGTTTATTTCGATGTTCATTTCAAATTTTTATGTGTTCAGGCATCCTATTTTCTGTCTTATCCTTTATTTAAAAAATTGTTTCCAAGCTTTTCGTGTTTACATGAATTTTATTTTCTTTAGAAACGAAATACAATTAGTCGAGCTCGGTGTGAGAACTACAATTTGGAAATATCTTTTTTAGTTCTTGCCTATGTTTCATGCATTGAAGGACCTGCAAAGTTGTCAAGTTCATGGTTCTTTGAATGGCTTATATAATTTTAACTTCTACTTGTTACTTTGTGGTGACCATTGTTTAAATTAGCAGGTTCAGGATTTGGTAGCTTGAAAATCAGATTAGGAGAATTAGAGGTTTGTGAAGTAACTAAATTTGAGTTTGTATGGGGATTTAATATGTCTCAGGATGGGAAACAGGGCATTAGTTTCTATAAACCAATTGGAATACCAGACGGATTCTTTAATCTTGGTCACTACTGCCAATCTAATGAAAAGCCTTTACGAGGGTTTGTTCTTGTAGCTGGGGAAATGTTCAAATCGGAGCCAGGACATTGTTGCTACTCTAGTTCTGACTCCATGCCAGCTCTCATGACTCCTGTGGATTATACATTAGTTTGGTGTTCAGATGATGTCGGTGATGAAAATTTTGATACATGTGGTTGCTTCTGGTTACCCCAACCACCTGAGGGTTATAAATCTTTGGGCTTTGTGGTGACCAACAGGCCAGAGAAGCCAGAGTTAGGGGAAATTAGATGTGTCCGTGCTGACCTGACAGATAAATGTGAAGCTTATCGTCTGATAGTCAACGCCCATTCTAAGTTTTTAAAAGTACCATTTAGAGTTTGGAGTACAAGACCTCTTCATCGGGGAATGCGTGGTAGAGGTGTCTCAGTAGGTAGTTTCTTTTGCAGTGGTCACTGGATCCCAGGAGAAGAGCTGGATATTGCATGCTTGAAGAACTTAGATAATTCATTACATGCAATGCCGAATCTTGATCAAATTTGTGCACTAATCAGGCACTACGGGCCTACTGTCTTCTTCCATCCTGATGAGGCCTTTTTGCCATCGTCTGTTTCGTGGTTCTTCCAAAATGGGGCATTATTGTACAGAAAAGGTGATTCAATTGGCGTGGCAATTGATAGTGAAGGTTCCAATCTGCCTAGGGGAGGGACAAATGATGGGGAATATTGGATAGATTTGCCAACTGATGGTCGGAAGAAGAGGGTTAAACGTGGGAATTTAGAAAGCTCCAAACTGTACATACATGTAAAACCAGCATCAGGCGGGACTTACACTGATATTGTGATGTGGGTTTTCTGCCCCTTTAATGGGCCAGGAACTCTGAAAGTGGGATTGTTGAACATTTCTCTTAGCAAGATTGGTCAACATGTGGGTGATTGGGAACATTTTACACTTCGTATTAGTAACTTCACAGGGGAGCTCTGGAGCATATATTTTTCACAGCACAGTGGTGGTGTATGGGTAGAAGCTTTTGATTTGGAGTTCATTGAGGGAAATAAAGCCATCATTTATTCATCAAAAGGTGGTCATGCTAGCTATCCGCATCCCGGAAATTATATTCAGGGTTCCACAAAGCTTGAGATTGGTGTGAGGAATGATGCTGCTCGTAGTCACGTTAATGTGGATTCAAGCACACAATTCGAGATTGTTGCAGCTGAATATCTTGGAGATGGAGTCGTTAATGAACCAATTTGGTTACAATTTATGAGAGGGTGGGGCCCGAAAGTTATCTATGATTCAAGAACCGAACTGGATAAAATCATCAGTTTCCTGCCTTTAATGCTTCGATATTCAATTCAGAACATTTTTAGCAAGTTACCTATGGAGTTGTATGGGGAGGAAGGCCCTACTGGGCCAAAGGAGAAGAACAATTGGGTTGGGGATGAAAGATGTTAGGCAATTTGATGCTTTTCCTTTTAACAAATGTTGGTCTCTTCAGATATCCTATGATGTTCAGAAAGTTGAAAAAGAATTGGCGGAGATTTTGTTGCAACTCTGTGTAGTTTAACCTAAGAGGAGCCATCAGGATACTGATGGCCATGGTTCCTCGCCAGACAAGATGTTGAAGATATGATGACAAGAAGGGCATGAGTTGCGGAATAATACATAGAGCTGTTTTTACTGATAGAATTGAAATCATTTAGATTTCATATTTGTTTTGATGATAAGGAGTTATTAGGAAACAAGCTAATGAGTGTAAAATTGTCAAAAGAATAATAGGTTACAGTATTATATTTGAATTGTATTTTAACACAGAAGGGTATGACTATCTTCTCGAGTATGTTAGGTTAGATTGGTCCATCATGCAGAGAAGCAATGGAAGTATGGATTAATCATTAATGTAATGAACACGTTAGCTCCTTCAGCCAGAAAAGCACGAAGAATTCATGAAACTGAAATGAAATGAATCTTGGTTAGACTGTAAATCCTTTACTTTTTGGATATTGTTCCTTGACTATGATAATCACTTATTTTCTGCTAGTTTCATTCTTACACGATAGTAATGAAATTGCAGTTTTAGATGAGTAGGATTTACTCGACTGATTATAGATTATTGAGCCAATTGCTTGAGGATTAACGCGGTGCCTACAGTCTCGCATAGCTGCCTAGCGCTGAAACGAGCTGCTATAATCACTTCTCGAAGGTAACAAATGTTATTTACAGCTCCTTTTTTTTGAAGTTATAGTAGATTTTGACTCAAGATGAACTTCTGTCATTTTTGTGTGTAAAAAATTGGGTTCCACTTTTACCTTTCTGGGGGGAAATAGGCCCTTGTGGTTACCAAGAGCTCAAATGGGAGACTGACACAGTGTGAGTACCTGCAATGCATTGGTATATTTTATACTCATTGGTTGCACTACCCTTGCCCTTAATAACTCAAGCAATTTTAGTAATATTCATAATTTTGATGTTGGATATGATTTATGTCCGGAAGACCAAGCAAACGTAGTGTTGGTAGAGATTACATTTAAGGATAGACTACTAAGATGGTCCAGACATGTTTTAGATATAATTAAAAGAGACTCCCATTTGTAAAAGGGCCGGAATCTTAATATAACTCGAAAAGAGGGAATAAAGCGAAATGTCTAGTTGTTTACGTTGGGAAGACCAATCAAATGTAGTTTTAATTGACGATACATTAAAGGAAAGACGATTTAGATGATTCAGACACGTCTTAGTTAAAAGAGACCCCTCTCGTAGAAGGGATGGAATATCAATAAACACGTCGAAAAGAGGGAATAAAGTGAAATGTCTCGTTGTTTTAATTCTTTCAGTAGATTCAGTAATAAAACAAATAGAGTGACCAGGAGCCAGAACCAAGAGGAATAGCTTGATTTTGGCAGTATAGGCGGCTATTCAAGAGTTATGAAGCAGCAGTAGACAAACAGAACGACTCTGGAATTGTCTGCTGTAGTAGAGTAGTCTTGTCTGTCTTCTGATCTCTTAAGATGACTGCAATTTGAGATTCTCTCGAGCACAAGACTCGACTAGACTTGCTCTTATAGGATATGGGAGCACTTATAGAACTATGCCCAAACAAGGTTGAATAGTATTATTTTCAAACAAAACAAGATATAAGACTGCCAAGTCAATCAGTGTAGGATATTGTACCGTTGATTGTTTGGGACGACCTTTGTTTCTATCAATAAATATTAATGGCCGTCATATTCAATTCTTTTGTTAATTCTTTTCAAAGACAAGTGTCTAACTTGAATATTGGAATGCATTTATCACCACCACTGTTTTCTTGGACAATTGGGAACACTAACCAACACATTTGTTGACACGACTCATCCACAGTGTGATGTGCGTCGATAATGAATGCCAGCTTACTGTTTGATCCACAACCAAGACTGATTGCGATCTATCATTCTTCTTATTTTAATTAGCTTGACATTGGGTCTTGCTGCTAGTTGACATTCATCAATAGTACACGTTGTCTCGAGTAGTGATTTTGAGCCATTTAATCACTTGCTTTCGAGGAAAATAAGAGGTGTTGGTGGTGATGACGGGGACTACGACCAGACAATTCTGTCAACAGTCAAATGTGACTTACATCACATTCAGAAAAAGGTGAAAAGAAGATCGGAGACAAATCCCACAACTTTCAAAATGCAGGGTCAAGCTAAAGAAACAGGGTTGGCGTGAAAATATACACAATCAAATATTAGTGTTTTTTGTCATTATGAGTATTCTTTTGTGGGTCCCATTTCATATTTATCTATATTTTGAAACAATTAAATTTTATACATAAAATTTTACAAATTTACTTGTATCAATCTTAGTACCATTATTTCAACTCTTTAATTCTCTATTCATTTTCAATCACATATTTACACAACAAAATATTTTGCACATAAATTCAAATTTTTTTTCTTCTATTTTTTAACCATACATTCTCTAAAAAATCATTATTCACAACTCCATTTTCTCGAAACAATGGCCATCAAATAGGGGCTCAAGTCGAGCTTTATCATATCATTATCTTTCGTGTTGGTTGTTACTCTTGTTGTTAGTGTGTGACAAACGTCCACAAAATTTGAGGGCAATAAACAAATACCAAACCTACCAAATCGACATTCTTATTGACGTTGTGCTTATTTTGCACACAAATTCTAACCGAATATTACAATATGACTCGATCATTCACTTGTTCATGAATTCACAGCTTTACCACAAGCGATGAAAGGGGGGCTTATGTAAGGCAGACAACCACACGTGGGAGAGTTCGATAGTAAAGCTAGGACGCTCAAAATTTGAGCCTTTTATTATATAATTTTGAACGCTAACCTCGGGGACCTTTAGCTTTGTCTAATGTATATCACGGAAAAACCTAATAAGAATTTCATATCATCTACGTAAAAATTACCTTAGCACTCAAAAAGCATTAGATTAATATATTCATTCATATAAAATACATTTCAATTAGGCAGACATCGTCGAGTTCTATTTAATATTTGATGCCAATCATACACTAAAAGTTGATGACAACCAAGAAAGACTAAACCCACGAAATTGGTATTCTTATGCAAATAGCACTCATTTGTTACGCATAGTGCACTTAATTGTCATAAACATTTTGTTGGGGGCAGAATAGGAAAGAAATTAATATAGTTAGTCTATTCTCATTCCACGTGTTCCTAGTTTTGTTGAGCCGTGTGAACCTACTGGGACCCACATCTTGTCGGCTTGTCGTTTGGCCTAAAGTCTTGTTTGTCCCCACCCCAACCTCAATTCTCAGTCTTCCAAGTTACGACATCATTAATACACTTCTATTTGTCGCAATAGTTTCATTTTCTCGCAAAGGTTACCTCATAAAGTTTATCTTTGTCCGTTTTATCGTTTGGTAGTGAAATTTGGCTTCGTGAGGAAGTTTTTCATTTTAAAATTACTTTTTAATAGAGGGGAGTGAGGGTGACTTTCATTTGTCAAGTGATCTTTGTCCACCCGTGAAATTCACAAGTATTTCGTACTTATTCAGAATTTATTTATATATATTTACGATTTAAATTGATTATAAATAATTTTCAAACACGTCTTAATGGAGTAAATTATAAAAATAATTTAATTTATAAAGTATAACTACAATTTCATAAATTATTGAACAATTTTAAGAGCTCACATATGTTCAAACAGTATAAGGGTGTGTTTGAACCACATTATTTTGAAAAAATGTATTCTGGAATAATAGATTGATGGAGAATATGTGGTTGAAAATGAAGGAAAAATTATTGATGTGATGAAAAATATTATTTTATTGAAAAATGTGTGATTGAAAATGATAAACAAAAATTTTAACGTATAGCAAACAGCTTAACAGGGGCTAAAGGAAGAATTGCATATTCTTAAATTGAATATAATATAGAAGTGATTTCTAATTTCTACTTTTTCTTTATCAAGAACTAACAAATAGATTTTCATTTCCTATAATTACGTCTTTAGTTGCAAGCAACGATATTTTCAATAATAAAGATATAACATTTCAAGATTGTTCTTACGCCTATCCCAACTTGTAAGTTGATGTATAAAAATACTTATATTGATGTCTACTTTTTACTTATTTTATCCAATTTTGAACATTTCGTAAACCAATTTGAAGAAAGAAGTGTAGATGTTAAATTAGAAAAGAGAAAAAGGGGGAAATTTTTTATTTTTGTGTCAACGATAACCAAAGAAAGGTCCAAATTTAAATTATTGCTCTTGTTTGGAAATCAATATTTTCAAAATACATTTTTGTTTCTTATTTTTAATTACATATTTTTCAATAAAATAATATTAAGTAAATTCATAATTTTTTAATCTCACATTCTCCATCAAATCACTATTTAAAAATACATTTATTTATTTTTGCAAAAAATGAGGTTCAAACATGCTCATATTTTAAAAAGAAACCCTGTTTGTTTCGGATTAAAATCAAATTTTAATCTAAGTCAAAGTCAAACAATCAATGTTAACCATA
>CAIGRL010193807.1:0-10794 GCA_903798325.1 Fraxinus xanthoxyloides | reverse complement strand
CACCTCATTCTTTGGCCGGCAAGTGCGAACAATTGGCATGCATGCATGTTATGAGTAGGATGTAAAGGAATGCCACGCAGTGAGAATGCTTAGCTCCCCATTCGGCACGGCAAGCACGCTAAAAGCTAGGCGCGATGCCTATCTTACCAACAGTACACTAATGATATGTGATCATATACAAGTATTTTTCCTTATATCCTACTCATAGCATGCATGTATGCTAGTTGTTCGGGTTTGCCGACCAAAGAATGAGGTGAGGGCGGCCTTGAGGCGTTGAACCTCGAGATGCGATTCGTGAAACTTGGTGAGACGAGATTGAAAGAATCGAATACCAAAATTGTAGGTTGTTCTCAATCTGTAACTCTCTGCTTTGTCCTACTTACCATCACTACCCCTTTACCACCTATGCCATCGGAATCTTACACAACCACCCAACAATCAACAACCACAAACAAAACTACCTGTGACTAGAGGAAAAATGGAGGAAACCCGATCTGCAGCACTGCGAACAACAATGATAGATGCTTCGCTACATCCAGTGCCACACGACAATGATCGCGCACAGTGGCATTGCTCGATCTATAACCGATTTGTGCAGCACTGCTAACTAGTGCCGATCCTTTCCAAAGAACCCATGCCGCACTGTGTATCCCCTCATCGCCAACGAGAGGATAGAGAGAGGACAAGAGAATATTTTGACAAGAGGTTTAGAGAGAGAAATAATGAATAGGGATAGTTAGGGTTTGTGATTGAATATATATATATATATATTAAACATGACCTCAGATTTATGAATTAAGATCTTCAAATTTCTGGATTCCTGTAATTTCCACTTTAATCAAATACTCGAACGGGAACATCTGATGTGTTTGAGTCTACCTAGACAAACATGTTAACAAAATAAAGTTTAGGGGGGTCGAAAGTGATATCTCAGGCCAAAGAGAAATCTTGCTTGATATTTTAAAAAAATAAAAGGAAATAGAATATAAAACATAAAAGATCTTATATCCCAATCCTCATTTTAAAATAAAAGTTTGTCCAAACGAGGCAACCTAAATTTTATCCTTTACCCCTTAAAAAGGACTCGAATTCAGGTCATATACCTAGAAAGGCTTCGTTCTTATACAACTTAAACGAGGTTTTAGTCTCAATTAATCATTTTTTCCTTCTAATATTTACCGGATATTTAGGTCCCTAAACTTTGGTTTGTGAAATGCACTTGTACAATTACTCATTTAAAATACTTAAAATTCGTCAATTTCAGTTTTCCCTCTTTCTATGAGTAGAAGGAGTTTAGTAGAGTAACTACAAATAAATTAAAAGTTCTAATTCTCCTAATTTGGAACGAAAAAAAGTTCGATAACCAGAGTGAAACTCTAAGACTATTTTTTTTAAACTCTTATATATATATATAATAATCATAGTCATCCATACATATTTCGTACACTCGATCCGACGTAACAACGTATTTCATATATCTTTATTCTTTGATCATGAGCCGTGATCAAAAAGTACCGTAAAGTTATTGTGACTTATACTCGTCGATCAAAGTTAAACATAACCCTATAAAATTTATGGGTCATTTGGCAGGGCTTCTGAAAAGTCAAATGTCTATAAGAAATTTTAGAGGAAATTGGTTTAAGATAACTTTTTTTCAAAAAACTTTTCTATAAGAAATAGATGATCGGCCAAACGGACCCTTTCATTCTTATAATGAAGACAGAGACGCTCGTAACACCGGATTTCTGTTGGGGTTGGTTTGAATTTCCGTGTACATTGAATGTGACGAAGAGCGGCCATAAGTCTCAATAACTGAAACTGAATAATTATTGAGTTTGAATGATAATTGAAGATACAACTGTGAGGTAGATTGTTGAACTCACTTTTCTTAGTCAAAAAAGTTAATTTGTAAAACAATTATAAGATCCCAGTTGATTAAATTCCACAATCTACTCAAATTTGAAGTAGCTAGTGACATAATTTAGTTGCATTATTTGATGCCAACATGTTCAACTTGTTCATACGGTACATTTTTCCAAACGTCGTTAGTCAAAGTTCGGTACGTTTTCTCAAACATCGTTATTCAAACTCAACTCGATTAGCACGAACGCACGTATTGTGTTAATATTTAGGAGCCTGCCTAGCTGGTTTTCATGGTGATAGTTGGACCACCACCCGCGCCAGTTCGAAACATTTCGTATAGTTAGGTTTATTAAAGTCACATGCAACAAGGGAAAGGGTGTTTCAGTGCATTTACTCTTCAGCCATTCAAATCCCAGTTGAGTACCCCACCCCTCTAGTGATTTCAGTCAATGGATTTGTCTAATGCCTAGGAAAAAAGTTGCTTTTAAGTTAATCTATACATTTGAAACTTAGTTAAAATGTTAATTGTACCACAAGTCATAACATTATCACTATTTAAGACTCGAGTCGAGACACAAAAGGCACTATTGAAACGAAGGAATGAAACTTTTATACCAGACGAGTGATAGCAAAATATTTTATCGTAAAAGAATGTATCGCAAATGTTTCTAGATCGGTTGATGGTTAGTGATTCGACCATCGAAGGTAAAAAATAATTGATTTGATTCTGTCAAATCTATTGTCGTAACTAAGCTAAAACTCTGACATAATAGGGTGGAATTTGAAAAGCTTCGACAAAAATGATGAATATTAATGACATTTGGGATTAAGGCCTAATGAATGTTTAAGTCTACGGTGATAATATAAATGTGCAAACCATGTTTTTGAGTTTTCTTGTGTCACAAATCTAATTATAATTATAATTAGGTTAGGAGATAAGGTTAGACAGTGTGTATGACATTAGAAAGAAAAGAATTTAATGCAAAAAAAATAAAAAAATAATACTTATGAGTGGATTGAAGTTACTAGAACAAAAAATTTAAAAAATGCAAAGGTATCTGTCGTGCATTAGAGGTTAAAGGGAAATTAGATTAGGGTTTTGTAGCAGTGGGCCTCCTCAATTAAAGCCATTAAGTGCTTGTATAGGAAAGCTTAAAAGTTGTTAATAAAATTGAGGTAAAAGTCGATAATCAATTTTAACGAAACATTACGTAGAATCTACAATTACTAGTCAGTATCCACTCTTTCACAATTCATTTCATGAAATCCACCACTCATTCTTATCAAATAAGCTTTTCAGCTCTCCCAAATAAACCCTAAATGCAAACTATGAAAGCATGGAATCGTTAAGGAAAATATAGTTTATAGGGATGCAAAAAAGAGTTCGGCAAGTCATAATGTCATCTAGCGTACTTAATTTGAAGGGGAAAAAGAAAAAGAGAGAGACTATAAACAATAAAATTCTAAGTATATGTGTGAACATATCTTGTGTCGTGCATTAGAGGTTAAACGAAGAATTAGAGTTATAGGTTATGGTTTTGTAGAGATGGAGCTAGTTGTAGAAAAACTAAATTAAGTTGAATCTTTATATCTCTTGGATGCAATGAACTAAATCACGCCGTTTTCACACTTACCAAAGCATATTAAGGATTTGTTTGGCAGAACTTATACTTTCTGTAAAAGAGTTTCTTATCTTGCACATAATTTCATTTAATCATGGCCTTGATGGAAGTGTTACTTGTATAGAATTTTTTAAATATTTAATTATACAGTAGGAACTACCTATGATATTGAATTATACTAAAAATTAACATGAATTGATGCCATTAAATTATTTGCTGCATGAAAATGATGAGTAAAATAGACAATTAATAGTCTTAAAGGCCAGACTAGTAATTTACTAATTTAACTAGTCATTTAGAGAGTTACATTTCTAGATTTTTCATGAGAGGAAAGGAGCTTATTAAATGTTCTTCAAACAAAGGACATAGTTTTAATTTAAGCACGCATGTTCAAATGATTAATATTAACTGAAAATAAAGCCTCTATTCGGTTTAGATCAAATTAGATTATAATAAAAGTTGATGAAACTCACGTTTAAAAAATTGTGAATCCCACAAAATGAATTTAAGAAAAATGAGTTTTAAAATTTCTTAATGCACGATTAGATTCTTGATCATTGGCCCTTGCAATTACTGAACCATTTAGAGAGAACTGGTATAAGGTGTGTTTTTCGAGAAGCACTTCTATAAGAAGCAGAAGTAAAAAAAAAAAAAAAGTCTTTCCAAACGTACTTAAGTGTTCGTAACAAGTTAATATGCTTTCTAGGATCTTAAACGCGAGGTATTTCAATTATGTGAATGAGTATTATGTAGTGAATGCAATTTAAGAAACCAATGCTGATTAAAAACAATAATTGAAGTTAATGAACTTGGAGTGAGTGAATGTTTTATTAAATTACTCTGATTTAAATTGGTGACCATCTTTACAAATATGTATTTAAGGGGTGTTCGACGTACATTATTAAGGGAAGAATGTATTTTAAGTAGTCATGTGGTTAGAAATGAGGAAAAAAATTTAAATATGATGAAAAATATTATTTTATTGAATAATGTATGGTTGAAAATGAGTTTTAAAATAATGAATTTTGAAAGAATATGGATCAAACAGAGCATTACTGTAATTTCAAAGAAATCCTTTTTGTGTACTTTTGAGCGAGTTTCAAGTTAGACAATATAGAGATTAATTAATTGGTTAAGAGAATTCCTTGCTTCGTCCCTTGTTTTCTTCGACAAACACTTCAAATATATAAATTAAAAAACAAATCAAAAAAATCTTCGAGAAAATTCTTAACAAGGCTCAATATATTGGGTCAAATGCCGAGGCCCAAATACAAGTTCAGCCCAACAAGACCTTGAAAGCGCGTTGGTGAGAGAGAACAGTGTGGAAAGACTGTCTTTTTTCTGTAAAATCAAGAATTTTGTGAATTTTTTCCATTCTAAAATCCAGTTATGTTGACATTTTCTTTTTTTACTTGGGAAAAGGGATGAATCAAAGCAGCAAAATTTTCACCAGAAAGTTTATAAAGAGAGAAAGAGACTAATGCGAGAGTCAACCAACCGACCTTTTTCGTCGTATGTATATGTGGGTTTCGATGACTCCACATAGTATAGTTTAACTGGATCATGAATATTATCTCTACTTCGCCTTTCTTTCACTCTGCAAAACAAAACAACTTTTTTCTGCTTCTGTAGAATATGGAACTTTGCTTTCTGCAAGTCAAGCATGCAGATATCGAGATAAGAGAAACTAAAAAATCTTCATAAACTAGGGTTTTCTTTACACATTCATCCTTTTTCACATTTAAACTGAGAGATTTAGAGAGAGGAATCGAGAAAGAGAATTGCTAAAGTAGCAAAAAATATAACTTCTATCTCTTTCTTTATCTCCTTGAGAGAGAGGCAGTTTGAGACATTTGGATTTAGGCCTCGTGTCTCCTCTATCTCTCTTTTCTTGTTTTTTTGCATCATTTTATTGTGTTTTGGGTTTATTTCGTGCGTTTAAATCATTGGATTTTTACCTATTCTTGAAATTTATACGTTTCCATATATATAATTGTCTCCAACGCTGTCCATGATCTAGCGATTTTCTTGGTAGGTTCATTTTTAAAATCTGATTTTTGTAACGTATAGAAAATGGAGTGATTCTCTGAATGTAATTTTATGTGTACACAGCCAAGTTTGGGAAGGAAAAAGGGAGGGGGAAAGGTAAGCTTTTTTTAGGGGTATATTTATAGGGAGTGTAATTGGAAGACAGAAGAAAGAGAAAATCTCAGCAATTGAAATTTCATGAATTTTGCTGGTTTCCTTGATAACAACGCCGGTGGTGGTGCAAGAATCGTTGCCGATATGCCTTATAGCAACAGTAACGCTAACATCAGCTATATGGACAGCAACAACATGCCCACTGGCACAATTACTCACCCACGCCTTGTTTCTCAGTCTCTCTCCTCCAAGCCCACGTTCAACTCTTCTGGGCTCTCCCTAGCTCTTGTACGCCGCCTACTCTCTCTCTCTCTCTCTCCATCATATGTTATATACATGTCCAATGTGTCCGCTGATTTTTCTTTTGATTTTTGGGCAGCAAACGAATATGGAGGGGCAAGGAGAGGTGGCAAGAATGGGGAAGAATTACGAGTCAGGTAATGTTGGTGGAAGAAGAAGCAGAGATGAAGAGCATGAGAGCAGATCTGGGAGTGACAATATGGAGGGTGCCTCAGGAGACGATCAAGACGCTGCCGACAAGCCGCCGAGGAAGAAGAGATACCACCGGCACACCCCTCAGCAGATTCAAGAACTCGAAGCGTAAATTTCTCTCGATAAATCCCTTTTGTCCACTTGTTTCAATTCATTAACAAAATTTGTATTTTTTTTTAATGAATATTTTCTTTTTGCTGTTTAGTCTCTTCAAGGAGTGTCCACATCCTGATGAAAAGCAAAGACTAGAGCTTAGCAAAAGGCTTAGCTTGGATACTAGACAAGTCAAGTTTTGGTTTCAGAATAGAAGAACTCAGATGAAGGTACAGAAAAGATGGAAACTTTAGTTTGATTTCTTGATTTTTCCTTCTCCTTTGGGATGTTTATTTGACTATATTAACGTTTGATTGAGAAATTTGAATTCTTGGTTGCATCAGACACAAATCGAACGCCATGAGAATTCGATACTTAGGCAAGAAAATGATAAACTTCGAGCTGAAAATATGTCGATTAGAGAAGCAATGAGGAATCCTATTTGCACAAACTGTGGTGGTCCTGCGATAATTGGTGAAATATCTCTAGAGGAACAGCACCTTAGAATTGAGAATGCCAGGCTAAAGGATGAATTAGATCGCGTTTGTTCGCTAGCAGGCAAGTTTTTAGGCAGGCCAATATCATCTTCTGCGTTTTCCATGGGGCCGGCATTGCCAAACTCAAGTTTGGAACTTGGAGTTGGTAATGGATTTGGGGGCATGGGCACCATTCCAGCAACTTTGCCTTTGGGGCCTCCTGATTTTGGGATCGGGATATCGAATCCTTCGCCTGTGGTGCCTTCGACTAAGACAGCGTTCAATGTAATACCAATTGAGAGATCATTAGAGAGATCCATGTATTCTGAGCTCGCTTTGGCTGCAATGGATGAATTGGTAAAAATGGCACAAAACGACGAACCCCTTTGGCTCGGGAGCTTGGAAGGTGGAAGAGAAATATTGAACCATGAGGAATACTCGAGAATATTTACTCCTGTTATTGGAATGAAACCTAATGGTTTTGTAACTGAGGCTTCTCGAGCAACGGGTATGGTAATCATCAACAGTTTGGCTCTCGTTGAGACATTAATGGACTCGGTGAGAATTCTACTTGTAGTATTCTTGCAATAATTATTTATTGTTCAATTTTCCTTGGATCATTCCTTAAGTCTAGCAATTAATTCATTGCATTGTCTTCACAGAATAAATGGGCGGAAATGTTTCCATGTATGATTGCTAGAACCTCGACTGCAGACATGATTTCAAGTGGTATAGGAGGAACAAGAAATGGTGCACTTCAACTGGTAATAAAATGAGCCTTCCTTCAAGTCTTGCAATTCTGTGTATTATTAGATTAAATTATTAATCTCGTATCCATGTATTTATTAGATGCATGCTGAACTCCAAGTTTTATCGCCACTGGTTCCCGTTCGCGAGGCCAATTTCCTCCGATTCTGCAAGCAGCATGCGGAGGGCGTGTGGGCTGTTGTTGATGTGTCTATCGATACTATCCGGGAAACTTCCACATTGCCAAACTGCAGGAGGCTTCCCTCCGGGTGTGTAGTCCAAGATATGCCTAATGGCTACTCCAAGGTATAAATTCTTCATCTCAATTATGCATTCTTTTGTTGACTTTGTTACGACTTTTATTTGATATTTCACACAGCTCAAGACTTGTTTTCTTCACATTTATTGAGTCTCTCAAGAGTAGGTATCTTTTGCCCTTTTGTGTTAAATAAGTTTGTTGAAGCAACCACACCTTTGGAACTTAGTTGAGAACATTTAATATTCAAGAATTTTGTGTCTGCATTCTTGATTGTGACTTTAGTTTCAACAAAAGGGCTACTAACTTATTAAAACACTTGATTCGAGGTTAAGAAAATGTATTATTTAATCCTTAAAACACATTAATAACTTAATGATAATTTTCATCAACATTGGTAGAATAAAACTATGGATTTGATGTTTCTATTCCAATCTGTGAAGTGTCTCGATCAGCACCCATGGCCAATATTAAATTCATATAACTGTGTATTACCCGGTTCCGTGTCTTTTTTTTACTCAATCAGCCGAGACTCACGTGAGCATCTGAGTCTCTTTGATTTGACTCAAGTACATTTCTCTGATCCCCTCCACACTCCACCTCGTGCCTGTTAATCTTAATATTTTTTATACTATTCGACTAGGGTTCTTCTTTGAGTACTTCCATTCAATATATGGTGCTTGTTGACTCTCATTTTCAGTTTGTGGGGTCACATTTTGCAATTGAGAAAAGGGAAATTAGAAGAAGTTTTTGTATGCCTTCTTTGGTATTTTATGTCATATAAATATTAACGAGAAAGTCCCATAATTCAATTAAAATTAGAGGTAAGAGCAGCTTAGGCTCCCGAAATAGCTTTTAAGGTACCTGGGAAGATGGGAGCTAAAGATAAACTAAAGTTTTGATGATCCGGATTAAAAATTCTAAACTGGGGCAACATTGATTAAAAAATAAAAAGAAAAAAGGGTGAACTTGGATCAGTTTAATTAATTGTTTTTCTCTATCAATTAAGTTTGATATATAACTATATCTATATCTAGCATAAATATATATATATATATATAAAAAAAAGTAATATAGAAAATAATGACTTGTTAAAAGGTTCTATGCAAGCAAGAACATTTTTAATTAACACTTAACAGGAAACTGGTTGTGTTATGTTAGAAACTCATTTGTCGTTTGATGTTTAGGTTACATGGGTAGAACATGCAGAATATGATGAGAGTGTAATTCATCATCTCTACCGCCCTTTGATAAGTGCTGGCATGGGATTCGGTGCCCAAAGGTGGATAGCTACCCTCCAACGACAATGCGAATGTCTTGCTATTCTCATGTCTTCTATTGTGCCCACGAGGAATCATAACGGTAAATCTTAGTCCCAATTTTTTTATTAGAAAACAAAACCAAGACAATCATATCTTTTTAAGTCTCTTATTGGGTTAAGAAAACCTCACTTTCTTCTGCCTGCAGCCATAACTGCAAGCGGACGAAGGAGCATGTTGAAGCTAGCGCAACGTATGACCAATAGCTTTTGTGCTGGAGTATGTGTTTCCACCGCTCACAAATGGAACAAACTTTGTATTGGCAATGTGGGCGAAGATGTCCGAATCATGACCCGAAAGAGTGTGGACGACCCGGGAGAGCCCCCTGGAATTGTTCTGAGTGCTGCAACATCAGTCTGGCTACCAGTATCCCCACAAAGACTCTTTGATTTCCTTCGTGATGAACACCTTAGGAGTGAGTGGGATATCCTATCCAATGGCGGCCCCATGCAAGAAATGGCCCACATTGCTAAAGGCCAGGTTCATGGAAATTGCGTCTCCCTCCTAAGAGCAAGTGTAAGTCGTATTCTCTCCCCCCTCTACATATACTACTGTATAAATTTGCATGGATTCGTTATTCTATCGTACTTTTTATTTGTTGTGATCTCATCCTTTACATTTTATATACCATTACTTAGCAAAGATTACGTATGTCAATTTTATTCTTTCATATCTTTTTGTTCGTTATCTCTACTGTTTGTATCTCCCCTTCCACTTGCTGTTATAACATACGTTGTATGCATGAATGCCTCAAGTTGGGTTTTTTCTATTCATTATCCTTCCGATTAGTCACAATATCCCATTAAACTATTGTATCTGTATATTGACGAAAATTATTTGTATTACACTTGAAACCTAGTCTAGAGTACTACTCTAAAGACTTGAGGGGTTGTTATAGTACGAAATTGAAATTTGGAAGCATCTATGTATGATTTTTCTATGACTCTAAATGTCAAAACATGACACCTTTCCAGTTTATATGGGTCCCCACTGATGTCACTTTTTTTTCTTTTATAGAAAAGTCATAGCAGTGGGTAACTCAGTTGCATTGTCACAATATTGATCTTTTAAGATACAATGGTAAATTCATATAAACATGTGAACAGTTGAGGGCTGATTTGTAATTTTGCAGGCGACAAATGCGAACCAGAGTAGTATGCTTATACTCCAGGAGACGTGTATAGACGAGGCAGGGTCGCTTGCAGTGTATGCACCCGTTGACATTCCAGCAATGCACGTGGTAATGAACGGTGGAGATTCTACTTATGTTGCCCTTCTTCCTTCGGGGTTTGCAATTGTACCAGACGGGTCTGGGTCCCATGGGCCCACTAGCAACGGGGATCCAAACCAGAGAGTAAGTGGGTCATTACTGACAGTGGCCTTCCAAATCTTGGTTAACAGCCTCCCTACGGCCAAGCTCACGGTGGAATCTGTCGAGACTGTCAATAATCTCATCTCTTGCACCGTGCAGAAAATCAAGGCTGCTCTTCACTGTGAAAGTTGATCGTGCTTGTGGATTTTTATTCACAATAACAATAAAATTGATCTGATCTAGAGGTTGTTTGTATTTTGCTTGTGTTCTTATATCTTATAGGGTGTGGCCTTGATATGTGTCTACTTGAAGTGTGGGACTCCGCTGTATTGGGGTGAGTCAAGAACGAACCGCGTGCTAAGACAACCCTTGCCAAGGTGGTAGGAGCATTGAGAGCCAACTTGGCTTCGGCCGAAGGTGGATGAACCACATGTTCTTAGCACATGGCTAGGGTGGTGGTTCGGGTATTGAC
>CAIGRL010193786.1:0-13274 GCA_903798325.1 Fraxinus xanthoxyloides | reverse complement strand
GGGGTGGGGTGGTTGTGTGGAGTCGAGAATGAAAATGGCAAAAAGATGATGGGATCTAGATGGTTGGCGAAGGGAGAAAGCAAAAGCGGGACAAGAGCACATGGGGAGTGGGGAATTAACAGAAGAAAGCGTAGGAATGCACATGCGATGGAATGCGATGCCTTCAAAGACAAAGCGTGAAGCTATCTTCTACATTTACCTCGTGGGTCCGCACATCTATTTGATTTTCCTCCCACACGAGCCCACAAGCCGCTCGTCCGAGCAATTGTCTAAGTCTTTTTGGGCTTGGGCTTGGGCTTGGGCTCGCGCTCTGACTCTTCCAAACTCGAGTAGTTCATGGACTAAGCTCAGACGAGCCGAACGAACAAGATGACGAGCTGCTCTGTCCGATTGCCACTCATACCTTTGCCATTATACTATTGAGGCATGAATGATTATATTCTCCTTGATTTGGATATTCATTAGAATTTTGTCGTAATTTTAATTTTCTTGTAAATACAGGGCCGTCATGATTTTGTATTACTTATTACGGTTTTTAATTCTTAACAAAACTCGATATCGTTTGGTGAGACACTTACCAAAGATGCATTGCACCATCTAGATTTGGGTGTAATAGTTACATAGTACATGACTCAAATCATTACCACCAGACATCGCAAGTGAATACATGATTTCACTCGTGAAATGTTAACGGTTATTATTCAGAGTGGACCAACTTGCATTGAAAATGAAAGTTCGAAAAGGCCAGAAAAACATGAATGAGGAATCGTGTGCTTTATTTTGGAAATTTTGAGGACTGGTGCACCATATTTCCATCCAAGAAAGACAAGCAGAAGGTTCAAAAGACCCAAGTAATCAGACAAAACCAGATAACAAAAAGATAAGCACAAAAATGCAATTCCAAAAGATTTCACAAGCTACCAACAAAGCCCACAAAATCCAGAAAATCAAGAAAAGCACCACGACCACCCCGCTACATACGTATAGAGAATCTCAGGAACTTATTGGCCAAAAGAGTTCCATATACAAATCGCTTAGCCCAGCAACATTCGAAACTGTCCTTCAGAAACTTTCACGATCATAAAGCGTAGTATGTTTGAGCAAGCAACAATAGTATCTTTGGTGCAATCTTATTTTGGTTAAGAGAGTAAAGTATCATCCAACAGAATATTTAACCAACAAAGTAAAGTTCCATACTGTGTTAACCTGTACAACTTAAGTTTGTGAACAACATAAATGGAACAACTCTTTCCACCATGAAAGGGTACCTTCCTCAACTAATGAAATATGTCAAATACACAGCATGCAGTTATACATCATCGAGACAAGGGAAGAGGGATGGGAAAAAATTATTGCAACACCTAAATAAACTTTCCTTGTGTTATATTACTGGGATCAAATGTCTTTACACATGACTATCACTACTCGACTGATATTTTCCCTCCTAGGCTCTAGTAAAAACAACACAATTATGCTTTCTCTCCTGAACACAGAAATAGCATAAAATATCTAGCTACTAAACACATTTTACATGTACTAACAGGGAAGAAACCACCTTACTGCATTTTACGAGGACTACAGGCTCTGGCATTGGCCATTGGTTGCATAGAATTCATCCAATACGGAGTGGTAATGCATATTCTCCTTTGTTTCTTAGTGTCAAATCTTCCGCTAATCACTCGCGTGGCCTTGCAAGCCATAGAGAACTCAGGGCTCGAAGCCTCGAAAAATAATCGTGTAACAAGAGAACTGCACGAGCTGATTGTCTCACTGTCAAGATACGATGCATTTGCTGTAACGTTTGTTGCCTCAAGTTGTCTGCCTACTCAATGTCAAGAAAGAAAAACTCAGTTACGCAACTTTTATCATAACTCCTACATAAAATGCCATTTAATTTTATGCAAGGCGTGAAGATTTACACAATGACCTATATCTATGCAACAAACGAAAATGTCATTTCCCTGTTGACAACCAAAGGAAAACTCAGATAAGTCGAAGCTCTCATGGAAGTTACTAAATTAGATGAGCCTACGAGCCTGAAGATCCCAGCCGGTGGCCCGGCCTGTATCACACCTCTTCTACTGCATATACTATATGAAAAACACAAGCAATTCGGAAAATCACAACTAATAACTACTCATTAGGTGTAGGATCAAGTTACATCATCTACTTTCTTTTATAAATAATCAATTACAAATTAAAAAAAAAAAAAAAAAATTGCAATGCACAAAGGGAATGAGAAGTATGGCCGACTCATTGAGAAGGATATATTACCTGATGCAGAAAATCGTCAAGCGTCCCCAATTTCCCCATGGCCATTGCCATCTGACCCATATAGTTAGCAACATTTGACCCTTCAGGTACAGATGATCCAGTGGCCAATGTTTCCGCTAGAGACTGCTGTAGTGCATCCATACCTTGTGAAAGGGCATCTTCAGCTTGATGTGATAATTGCTGCAAATTATAGATCCGTGCTAATTGTTGCTCTGTCCATGGCTCCATTTGATCCACAATAAGCTGCATTGTGATTGAATGCCAATCAAAAAAAAAAAAGAAAACAGAAAGGTTGTGAAAGCGTTTAAATATTGTCTTGGATACATATATCAAAATTCTTTTTGAGTCATAAATTTCTTCATCAGTGGGAAAATCTTTATAATATATTAGTTAAAAAAACTAATGGGTTACCTAATGCACAAATTGAAGATACGTCCAAGGGAAAGATCTATTATTGATGCCTTAAACAACAAACCTACGAATCATGTAACAATAGCAGTGTAAAATCTTGAAAACAAACAGTAGATGTTAGAATTAGGGTGTGACCAAAATTCATTTTGGAAGACAACTTGAGAATTCTACTTAAAGTCAAGTTGGGAATTTAAATTGGAATTCAATTTGAGAGTTGGTAGAAGACTTGAAGAGGTCTTGAAGGAGTCCAACTTGCAATTGGAGAAGCAAACGTTGAACTGGCGTTGGCCTGGCACCTTGATCCCACTCAAGTGCTCAAAATAGGAGCACCAGTGCTCACTTACCGCGAGGCAGCTGCTAGAGCGGCCAGCCACTGCTCTACGCCCACCAAGATCGCCGCTCGAGCGGAGGTCTTGTCCGAGGAATATTCTGTTCGCATTTTGGACAGTGTCTAATTCCTATTTCATCCCAAATATCCATTATTAGTTTTATCCATCGTATTGGGACTTCACTTTATATTAAACCCTTCATTGTATTAAATTTAGGGATCTTAGTACTATATATATGTGGTGTTCAACACATATTGAATTAATCTTTACATTCTACACAATAATATGCATTAACAAATCCTGTTCTACCCATGGTATATTTTTACCACGTAAATCTTGTTTTCTTGTTTAATCTATTTTTCATATTGCCATTTTATTATACTCGTTTAAATCATAACAAGAGCTATCGGTGCAAATAGGTATCGTTTTATTTCTAAACAGTAGCCTAACATCATTAGGGTCTAGTTAGCACAAAGTTGGAACCTATCATTCAAAATACCAGCCCCAAAGCCAAATTACTCTTAATACTGATGTATAGATACCATGCTTTTCTATAGATACTATGCTTTTCTTACAAACATAGATAAATGTAAGTAAATCGTAAAGCGATTGGAAAATGGATATAAAGTTAAAAAGAAACGAGTTCTATCTAACAATTGTTAGACCAGTAATTCGATCTGATGGTAGATGGGAGATTGCAGCAGGACATGTTCATAAGATAAATGTAGCAAAACTAAGGATGGTGATATGGATGTATGAAAATATTGAATAGTAGTGACACCATTTGAGGCTAGATTAAGGAGGATAGGTCAGATGTTTAGGACTTTCCTACTTAAAGAAACACTATTTCACGAGAAATGGATCCCAATATGAAGTGAAAGGTAAACAGAATTAATATTAACTTAATATGGTTGCAAAAGATTTAATTCCAATGGACATCTCGACAGAAGTAGTGATATATCGAATGAAGTGGGGGAAAAAAAGAACAAACTGGCAAAAGAAAGCAGTATACAATTAAAAAGACGCACCTTGAGAAGTTCAGTTGGACGAAAACCACCAATCCACATAAAGCACCTTTCTGCAGGAGTTTTCCACATTCCTGACAAGATGTGGAATACATCTGCCTTGGCTGCATCCCCTTTCAACCTGAAAATTTCATTGAAATGTGTGGTCACATTGTCCACAATATTACGAAGTTCCGTGTCACTTGCGTGTGAATTGACTGTTGTCCTCAGCTCATTAATCAGTTTGTTTTGCTCTTCCAACCACCTTCCATATTCCACGTCAAACGCCAAGGCCCCTGTATAATAAAAGATAAAAAAACTAATTACGAAATAACCCAAAAAATTAAAGCAAATAAATAAGAGAGAAAATAAAAGAAAACCAGCTGATCAATTCACAAAATTAAGCATAATAACTTTTAACTGTTGTTTGTAATGAATATTTAACGCCCAAAAATAAAAGGGAACGGCTAAAACATGGACAGTCTTTTAACTGTTGTTTGTAATGAATATTGAACGCCCAAAACTAAATGGACAGTCAGTGCGCAATTGCCCGTAAAATTTTATAATTTTCCATGTCCAAGTACAACCATTCCCGGTCAAGAACTTCTTCATCCGATTACCATGTGGGATTAGTTTTTTCTAGGAGACAGGTCTTTATCCCCAAAAAAACCCCATTTCCCACTATACCAATCAAATCCAGTGGAAAGATCTGAAATCAACAAAAGAAAAAGTATGTGGACCTGACCTAATGAAATTTTCTGATATTAAAATTTGTATGGCCATGAAATTGGAATAAAATGATGAAATCAGCACCTCAAGCATCCATGTATGTTATGAACTTGAGCAAAGCCATCAAATTCTACCTCAAAAAACTAGACTGTCTTCAATAGTATTGCAGCTAATTTATGTCGACTATCTTTTAAAGCAAATTGTAATGATTTGAAAAATCATTTTATCTTCACTCTGGTTTTATCATCTAAGTTTCAGAAAAACAAAAAATGAACAATCAAGAGTATACATTAAAAAATACCATACCGTTGCCACTTCCAGAATGAGATTGGTCTCCTGTGCTTGAGATGAATATACCCTACATCAAACAATAACTAAATTTACTAAAGAAATATAAAATACTTCTGAAAAATATCGTAATTGTAAAGTTCGTTGGGAATAAAGTCCAAAAGGAAACAAAAATATGTATAGTGCATCTATTTAATCGAACCTGTTGACGTGCCCGCTGCAGCTCCTGCTCTAGTTGGCTTAGCTTCAGACGGCTATTCTCCAGCTGCTGTACATAGGCCTGCAAAGCAAAAAAATAATAATCATTTAATTCAAGGTTCTCATCAATGCTATAACACTATTTTGTCCCTTGCAAAAGAACAGATTAAACATGAAGAATACCAGTCGAAACGTAAATAACAATGCGGACACCTACTTTTTTCCTTAGTCGGCTTTTTCTAGCAGCTTCACGATTTTGGGCAAGTCTTCGAAGTGTCTGAACGTCGTAATAGAACATAAGAAAGACAATAAACACATTGATCTTGAACGTACAAGAGATTAGTTCAAAGATATGACCTTCTGATCGAGGCTTTTTTCTTTTGATCTGTCACTGGAACCAGAGGCTGTAGCAGCAAGGGATTGACCCATTTCAAACTGTGCAAGGAAGAAACCCGTTCATCAAAAATAGTGCAATGGGAAATCTTTTCATGTATAAATTCAATTCTCCAACCATTGTTTCAGATAAGGTCTTCCATATTTGAATGAAGTAGCATAAATTGAGATGCAATAACTTCAATTATGAAAGTTTTGTGACTAAAGTAAGGAAAAGGCGTACTAAAACGCACTCTTAAAAGTCAAAGAAAGGAACAGCAGGATTTGAAAGAGAGAATACCTGTTGATTCTTTTCATCTGGATCCACATCAGTTGAAGTATCTGTACGGGAGCTGGATTCTGCCCTGTTGGACTCTTCCCAGTTCTCATGTTGAGCCCCAGATACAGAAACTGGATTTAGATGTGACTGTATTGCTTGAGACCCCAGAAGAGAAGGGGAAAAACTTGTACTGGTAGAAGCAAGAGACTAAATAACCCAGAGTGATAAAAGGAATCAGAAACTGACAATAATATTCAAATCAAAGAAAGAGAAACAATAACGGTAAAGAGAAGACAAATTACCTTATTAAATGTGAGATTAGGACCCACCAATTGGCTAGTTATAGTTGGATTAAACACTGGACCTATATTAGGATAACCACTTCAGATGATATAAAACGAGAGAACAAATCACAACAGGAATGAGATTTAGTCAATGCAACTCAACTCGGGAAAAAATGCACTCACTAGGCATGCGAAAATACCTCTTCATAGACTATTCATGTCAGGGTTTTAGATTCATAGCAACAGTACATACCTATAATTTAAATTGATGGTCTAAACTAAGAGAGTCCTGTACCTCATTTCTCTACATTGAGAACTCAAATGTAATAGGAGATTTAACATCGGAAGAATTGTCTAGTAGCATGTTTGCATATGAAAGTTATTCCATTGGAATTCAAAGTTATGCTCATGTTAAGTGCAAGAACATGAGCTTTCGCGGTTCCAGCTAGACCAATTTATTGCTTCCTCCCCTCCCACCCTTCCCATGCCTTTTTGTCTTGCCCTTCTTGGCCTGAATTTGTCATCAAACTTTAGTACTAAATTACCTTGCAAAGATATTATACTTCACTCTCCTAAAGATTTGAGACAATATGGAATAAGTCTGCCTAGATTAAGATTTAAACTTGCCATGACCTTTTGGAAATGTTTAGAAAGATAAGAATACAGGTTACAATGTATATTTCATCTAATTAGTAGAGCTTAGTTCACTATTTCATTATCAAGGTTCAGTCTACCCATCGTTTTCTGTCAACATATGCTTCGTATCCATCAACGATTAACCAACAACTCAAAATGTTATTTTTTTTGTAAATTGTGGAAGCTTTCAATGCCTAATGAAGATAGAACACTGAACAAAGAACATGAAAATCAGAACTAACAGTAGACAAAGCCAAGATTTATGAAACATACTGCGACTGACATTAGCAGCATCTCCACTCTGGAATCCAAGATATTGCTCAAGGACCCCAAAATCATTCGCTTGTGAAGATTGCATTGTATTCGCTTCTGCTTGCCTGCATGCCACAATTAAACTACCTAACAGTTAAGAAAATAGTAATCTGCATAACTCAAAATTTTTATCAGTTCTCGTGTAAGATTGTTATAAGATTTTTTTTTTACATATTCTTGCAGCGCGATCCTGGACTAAATCACTGAAAAGTTTGGGTTGTGTCTGAAATCTAAAATGGTGAAAATAGGAAATATAACTTCTAAGTAAATACATATATGCGCGATTTAACATTCAAGATTTCACGTAGAAGTCATGATTTTTTCTATTCTTTTTATCGGTCAACCTCATAATTATAATAATTACAAGGGGAAATATTTCAAAACTTCGTAATTGAAAATGAGAAGAAGTTCAATTTCTAACTGGGGAGCGAGCAAATATTCAAGGAATAAAAAAAATTGTAAGAAAGTTACGTGTGATTGGAAACTGGCGTCGAAGAGATGATGAAGCTTGGTTTCCCAGCAGTCACACTTCTATTAACCTTAGCACCAACTTTAACCGTTGTACTACCCATAAATCACCATCACCTCCTCGGATTTTCAGAATAAAAAATCTTAAAAAACAACTGAAAGAAAATTAATACTAAAAACCCTTCTTACCCAGAAACTTATATAAGACAGATCGAACACGCAAAATACACACCTTTTAAGTTTTAATAATCAAGAACACCAAACCCCATAAACCCTTTTCACAAAAACCTCCAAAAAGGACAGAGAAAATAAAAAGGGGGAAGAGAAAACCAGGACACAGAAAACTAAAGACTGCTTAAACGACTGAGCAAAACCAGCTGCTGAAAGATTGGATCTTTTGACTAATATAAATAAATATAAATGATTTCTTGAGAGATTAACTAAATTGATTTTAATCTAGATATTTTTCTTTCTTCCCCATTCAAAAGTCTTGCATAAATTTCAAGGGTCCCGGTTATAGTTTTAAAAAAGCTTTCTTTATTGTTTTTAGTACTTACTTTATTTATGCATCTACGGAGATAGAGGACGTGACGTTCACATCATTCCAAAATATGCGTCACTTTCATTTTTCCACTTCTCAAAGCATTTCCATTTTCTATTGCCTTTCTCGGCTAACTTTTTATATTTATAGTTCCAACCTTATTTTTAACTTGAATTGCACTTAGGTCTATGGAGTCCTGAAAAGTTACAATTGATTCCCAAGATGATGGGTTCTCTATATGAAAATAATTGGAGTTTGGGTTGAGATTTAGAGTTGATTTTAAAATTTAAATTGGTAAGATAGATACATTTAGCCTATGTTGGATATAAATTCTATAAAACTCATTTTATAAATTAATTTCAATAATACATTTTTCTAATAAAATAATTTTGCACGTGAATCCATAATTTTTCATTTTTTTAATCACACATTATCTAAAAATATTACTTTTCACAAAAATATATTCATAAAATATCTACATCAAACAAACTCATAATATAAAACATTGACTCTTGATTTCCTTTTCCCAGTAAAGGAGAAAATAAGAATAGTAATTTATATTTTATTATAATGAAGATTATTATGTGTGCAATGTAGTTATAAAATTCGGCATGTTCTGATCGAACAGATCAAAAAATCGGCAACCCAAGCCCTCGATCAAGGCTAGATTGTCTAAGTTGATGGGACATCCACTAACCTGATTAAATTTAGACAATTTTTGCAAAACTAGGGGTATAATTTACGCGGTTTTGAAACATCAAATTTAGAAAGACTTGCATTTAGTCAGATAAGATATTGTTGTCATTTATGTTACCGTCAATTATTAGCTTAAAATCTTTTTTAAAATATTATAGTATTAACATTTTATCAGCGTTCTAAAAAGTAAGGTGTGTCGCACTAAGGTTAAACTTCAAGTTTTTATGAGCACAAGCGCCTAAGAGTAAAAATGTATAAAGCCTAACTAGACGACAATTCTGAACTTTGCACCTAAACACCTTGATAGAACATTGCATTTCACTAAATTTTTTATATCAGATAATTAATTTATGGATTTGTTATATATGGAGAAATCATTTCTAGTCAATAAAAATTGAATACTTCAATATATATAATTCTTTGGTGATAGCAAATAAAATGTTTGTACATAAAAATGACAATAATGAAAACAAAAATTTAGAATATACAAAAACTATAAAATTAAATGTTAACATTATAGTAACAAGAAGTTTATAATATCAATAATTTATAAATATAAAAATAATTAATAAAACTTTAATTTTGTCTTGCAAAAATAAATAAATTATACTATGAAATATTTAAATAATTTTCTAAGTAGTGACCCACCAATCTAATCAATAACTCAGTTGTTCAACCACTGATCGATAACCTAGTACTCTGGCCAAGTCAATATTCGAATCAGGTCTAATAACAATTACGATGCAAATGATCTATTGCTAACAATTTAGTTACCTTAAAATATGAACTTAAAAAAGTATGCCAACCATGACCACCCTACTATTCTATATAAATTCTAAAGGAAATAAAAATGTGCAGTGGGATAAATGGAAAGACTTACATTTTGTTGGGATGGTTTTTCAGAATTTAGTATTGTGATTTTAACTTAAATTTTGTATCTTTCGATTCCTTCTCTAATTTGACGGGCTTGTATGTGATGGGATCGGGGTGTCATATAAATTGTTTCTCATTATACTATTGTATTTTTAAAAATTGCTATCTTACAACTCGAATAGTAAGCAAGATATATTTTATCTAGAAGTATATAACTAAAAACGTGCTAGATTGGTACATTCGATTTTGAATAGGCTTGCGTGGTTTAATTTTTTCTTCGCAAGGTGCATTGCAAAGACTTTGAAATTAATATATGTTAATTTTTTATTATTTTTTTAGAGATTTTTAGTTATCTTCATCACATTTATAGTGATTCCTTAGAGACGATCTTGACACGAACTAATTGTGTTAACCTAGACTTTTTGTCCACTACAAATTGTGTTTTCTATTTCAAAAATATCTCAAGGCTTGTTTGACACATAATTTTGAAAAAAATCATTTTTTTCCAAACTATTTTCAATCGTATAATCTATAGGACCCACAACTTCTCTCACTTTTCAACTATACGATCTATGAAAAATTATTTTTCATTTAAAAAGTCTATACCAAATATGTTTTTATTCTTCAAACAAATATTTAGTGTATAACCCCTGTTTTGTGGCCTTTTTTGAAAAAAAAAAATTGTTTTGAATAGTAATTTTTTGAAGATTATGGTTAAAAAGTAGAAAAAATTTAAATTTGCGTATATAATATTTTATTGTTTGAATGTGTGATTGAAAATGAATATATAAAAAAAAAAAAAAAATGAGTTTTTGAGACAAACTATATGACTAGTGCTAGAAGAAAGCAACAAAATGTTAGAGTAGTAAATAGTGGTCCATGCCCTCGCGGGCATGGCGCAATGGTATAGTGGGAGAATTATCTACGGAGTATCAAATGTTTGAATCCCCGAGGCAGTTGGAAGTCAATATCTATGTTGGAAGGCAGAAGTCCACAAAGAAAAGAACCGTCGAATGTCCGGTCGAATTCCGTATAAGTTGTGACGCATTCGAATTATCTCGAGTGGCAAACCAAGGGGAAGGCCACCACTTCTCAGAATTAGTTGAACGGATTTTGAACACATGAGTCATCAAAAAATAAATAAATAGTGGTCCATAATAAATAAATGAAGTAAGTGGGCACTTCTGCAATCTCGAATTCTTGAAGGGTTCTTTGTTAGAGAGACTGCATACAACAATTATTACCGACTATCCTTTTCCTCTGCCGCCATCGAGGAACGTTGACCCGCAATCTCTTACACGAGCAAATGACCATCATGCCCTTTGCACCATTTCGGTTTAAGAATACTCTCTCTCTCTTTCCCTCCCTCCCTCCCTCTCTGAATCTTTATGTGCCAAACCAAACACGGCGCAGGGCTGCGTTTGGAATAGTTGAACTTGGTCGAACTATATGCATCGATTATATAGGATTTGCTGCATAATCTTATTAAAGACGACCGGTCTAAAGTTGAGTAATACGAAAGTTAAGATATTTTTAAATATAATTCAAAAAAGTGTCAATTATCATCGATTTTGTAGAAATTTTACTTGGCACTAGTCACGAACTTTAATTGATTTGGTCGACTGAGAAGTGGGATCGAGTGAGCATTTCGGTATTGAACTAAAAAAATCCACTTGTAATATCGAGCTGCATGTATCTTATTTTATATTTTTTCATCTAGTCTTGACTCATTTGAAAATGAGTACAATAAAAAAGAACTCAAGACATCCATAAATTCCAAAAATGATATTGGACTTCGGTTAAAACATATAAATCAATCAGAGTCGAGTTTTTCCGTGCATAAAATTTAAATCAAATTATATCAGTCGAGTATGAGTGAGATTTTTACTTAAATGCATTTTTCTACTTGACAAATCCACTCTGCGCACTATGTGGACAAACCATCAAGCATGCTTGGCTAAGCTTGAAAGTTAATTTTAAAAAAAATATATAAAAAAAGAATTACTTTCATAATTACCTAAAATTTGCTAATAAAAAGGAATTTAAAAGTAAGCCTATGCTGAAACTGTGAAATTAGTTTCTAGAAAATAAGTTTTGTAGTAATAAGTACGTTTAAAAAAGTAAAATTAATCAAATATACTAGACATATACTGCTTAATGTTATTAAGTATTTGTTTTTAAACTTTTTATTATTTTTTCCTAGTTAGAATTATATTAACGGAAATAACAAAAACACAAATGGATGCATATGTATTTATAAATGAACAATAATTATATATTTTAATTTTTATGTGTCATTAGACAAAACTTTTGATAAAAGTCTTACAAATTTTGATAAAAAAAAATATGAAAAATATGATTGAAAAATTGATAGAAATATAAATCTCATGAAATGTGTGGTTAAAATTGAAATTCGGCCGATTGAAAAGTTAATAAAACCTTAGCAGTTTTTTTTTTTCTTTTTTTCAAAAATGTGAAAATCAGGCATAATAAGTAGATTAAATGAATGGTCTGAATCCCCTAAATTATGTTGAAAATATTTCTTTTTATTTGTATGTTAATCATTAATTAAGCTTCTGTTTGGTAGGCATTAAAATGAAAAAAAGAGCCGTTGCGCTCATATTCCAACCCTTTTTTTGACTTTTTATCTCTATGGTGGATCCCGGGTTGGTTCACTAACGGTCATATTTTTTCTACAAACTTTCATTTTAATGCCTACCAAACGGAGGCTAAATGTTGTGTAATATGTTGAGTTTATTATTTTGTCATGTTGGCATAAATATGTAATTAATTGTGTATAATATTATCTTAAAATTGAGCTCAATTAAAGTGATCTAATAAATAATTAAATTGTTGGGCTTAGTGCATCTAAATAAAGTGTGGATCAGATTATATGTGTAGAGATCAGATTTGTTATAGTTGTATTTGACATTGAGTTAAATATGTATTGAAACTATAAATATGACTATGGTCCTAATTCATATACAACTTCTCATTCTTTGTATCATCTCATTAATACAAGAATACAAGAGAAAATATATTGAAGATGAAGATACAAAACCCACAATCAAGAACAATGATTAAAAGAAAAACAAGAATCAAGAAACAAAATTGAAACAATTAAATCAAAGAGCAAGACAATAAGATCAAGAGGTCAAAATTAAGATTAAAAACTCAAGAACCAAATGAACCAATAATTAAGATTCAAGATTTCGAATCAAAATCCAGTAATAATAAAATAGTTTCAAAGAATTAATGTATGTTCCGCACTATTAATTTTCTTGATGATTTGACATGGAAGATATTAGCAATAAAGTAATTATGTTTTTTAGTTTTATAAAATTTAAAATTTCAACAAGTGGTATCGAAACCAACATGTTAAACAATTGAGAATCAAAAAATGAATTTTAGGGATCAAATTCATACTTTGAATTCTCCTTGAGATGCGAATTTTGGCCCTAAATTTCCAATTTTAGATTTTGGAAAATTTTAATTTCAGCATTTTTGTTTTTTATTTCGGAAAATTGGGTGGGTACTTCAATGAATCAAGGTGGATTATAGCCATGGCAAAAAAGCTCG
>CAIGRL010193782.1:0-10304 GCA_903798325.1 Fraxinus xanthoxyloides | reverse complement strand
GTTTATTTTATTTTTGAGTAAAAAAAACTCATAATTTTCTAGGTTTTTTTTAGCAATTTATTGTTTTTAGGAATTATAGCATAGAATTTTATTTGTTTTCTTACTCTACCTTCTTTTTAATTTTTTTTCATTTGTTTTTGCCCGCAACTCGATCTTCTAATCAAGGTGAATTGCAGTACAATCCGTAATCAGAAAGAACCTTGCACAGGTTAAGGAGTGACAATCAGTGAAATTTCATAGTAAACAATTTTGATCCCGAGACCCTATTCCCTGATGTTTTTGAATCAAAAGGAGAAGAAATCATGGCCGAAAATAGGACTTTGAAGGAGCTTGCAGCCCCTGATTTGATTCATCAACCTATATGCATAACTTTTCCTAATTTGGATGCTGCTACTACATTTGAGCTGAAATCCGGACTAATACATCATTTGCTCACTTTTCATGGTCTTATTGGTGAAGATCATCATAAACATTTGAACGAGTTTCATGTGGTATGCAGGAGTATGAAACCCACGAGAATTACTGAAGAATAGATTAAACCGAGAGCCTTTCCATTTTCTCTAAAGGATTCAACAAAGGATTGACTTTATTATCTACCATCGAGAAGCATTACCATATGGGATGGAATGAAGATGTTATTTTTGATGAAATATTTGCTAGCTTCGAGGGCATTAAATATTAGGAAGGAAATAGTGGTGTAAGACAAGATAATAGGGAATCCCTATATGAGTATTGGGAGCGGTTTAAGAAATTGTGTGCAAGTTGTCCCCATCATCAGATCAGTGAGAAACTTCTCATCCAATACTTCTATGAAAGTCTTCTACCCACAAAAAAAGAGCATGAGTGACGTTGCAAGTGGAAGAGCTTTGGTTGATAAAACTCTCGAAGGAGCGAGTAACTTGATTGCAAACATGGCAGCCAACTCTCAACAATTTGACACTAGATTTGATCTCCCTTCTAGACAAGTTAACGAGGTAAATGTTTCATCCCTTGAACAATAAATAGCGAGTCCTACTACTATGCAAACAATGAAGGCATGTGGAATTTGTTCATTGGTAAGTCATCCAACCGATATGTGCCCAACACTTCAAGAAGAATCCGTTGAACACATAAATGCAGCTGGTAGCTTTCCTGGACAACCATAGAGGAATTATGATCCCTATGCATACACATAAAACCATGGATGGAGGGATCATCCAAATCTTAGCTATGGAAATCGACAAATGAATCAACATATGAATCAAAATTGGCAGAATTTCCAGCAATATAATCAGTCATACCCTTCTAGAAAACAACATGGCCAAACTTCTAACTCTGGTATGTCTTTGGAAGATATTGTTAAATCCCTTATCACTAACATTTTGTAATTTCAATAGAAGACCATGGCTAGCATTTAATGTTTGGAGAATCAAATGGGTCAAATGGCTAACGTGGTTAGTCGGTTGGAATCACACAATTCGAGAAAATTGTCATCTCAAATAGTAATGAATCCAAAAGAAAATGTGAGTGCAATCATGTTGAGGAGTGACACGGAGGTTGAGACTCCAGTGAAGGTAGCCCCTACATCATCAAAGAAAGAAAACGAGGAATATATCACAGTAGAAAAAAGTACTCCAATATTAATTTAATTTTCATTATTATTGATTATATGCATACAAAAACCCCCCACAATCATTGTACGAAATATGAAATATTTAAATTTGAATTACATATTCTTCGTGGGATCGACCCTTACTTCCACTACTACATTAGTTTTAGAGGTTATGGTATTACTTTTGGGTGCTTGCGACAGTACACACCAATGATTCTGTGATCCAAACCCGTATCCAGAATCCATTCTTTAAAGATGGCCCCTTCTGTAGGGACATCTATAATCTCAACATCTCTTCCTTGTTCAAGGGTCGGACCTGCTATAGGAGCATTTTAGTGTCTATTAGAACCATATTTGTGCTATAGGGTTTAGATTTTCGTAAAGAGTTGAGGTAGCATTCCCTCAAATCCATTTGATCACCTCAGATAGTGGTGATGCCTCGAACAATGGAGAATTTCATGCACAAATAATGGATAGATGTGACTGCCCAGAGTTCTTTCAATGTATTTCGCCTAAAACATCGTGATAAGTGGACCTGTGGTCTACAACAAGAAATTTCATGAAATGATTAACTGTCAAGGAGGTGTTCCCATTTCCACTGCTAACGTGATTCTTCCCCTAGGGATGATGTTGTCGTTGGTAAAACCATAAATGGGGTTGTCATGGGGTGAGCTCATGATCTATTAGTATTATATTATAAATGGCTCCAAACAAGATGTTGACAGAGCTCTTATTATCCACCAACATGCGCTTCAAGCCATTCTTTGCTACAATGATCATTATCCCCATGGCATCTTCCTGCATAAAAATTAACGGTAGGGTACTGTTGGTCTTACGGGAGTGCTATTAACCAAGTAGTCTTTCATGGAGGATATTTAGCCACTGGCATAATTTTTTTGTGCGTTTCTTGACTCTTCTCTAACATGTGAGACCCTAATTATTGTATCAATCTCTCTAATGGAGACATTGTCCGCATCTGCAGGGGCCCCTTCTTTGTTTTGGGCCACCTCTAGGCCATTTCAATCCTCATCATACCTCTGCCCAATCGATTCATCCCTACGATGTCGCGCCTAGGCTCTTGATCAAGCTTGGATTGAGGGGCATTCCGCTGAGCATGGCGCATATTCTTCTTCAGGGTATATATCTCTGCTAGTTTCTTATGATATGGCTGAAGTCATTTGTGTCTTGACTGTACGTTTGGTGGTAAGTGTAGCATGGCCTATTTCTAGGCTCACTGATCATTACTCATTTCTCTACCTCTATCCCTTGGTTGGTTCGATGGTCTTTACGCTTCAGGCCTAACCTCGTTATATGCCAAAGATGTTACTTTGTTTAGGATGGCCGTAGCTAATGCCTGGCTCAAAGTGAGGGCGATTGTGTGTCCAGCCTTGGTCCATTGCTGGGTACCAAGCGTAGAATAGGGCCTAGCCTCTGTTTCTAGAAAGGTAGAAACCCCAACGAAGATCAGTTGTGATGGTCAATCAATTCCTCGTTGACAATTTCATGGCTTATTATTTTCAACAAGGCATCGTAAGAGGTAGGATTCTTATTTTGCACATCTCTCCAAAAAAAAGGTGTTCATGTTAAGGCCTCCATTCAAAGCTGAAAGGGCTTCCTTAGCAGTGACATCTGCACAATAAGTCATTTCATTCGAAATCGAGCTAGATAGATCTTCAAAGTTTTGTCCGCTTGTTGTCTCATGTTTTACAACCTTTGGATGTGGGCCTCTCTTTAATTGCTTGAAAAATATTGGTTTAAGAAGGTCTTTTTGAGATCCGACCAACTTCTAATATTACTAGCCGATAGGCAACTGTACTAAATTTTTTGTAGCCCCAATAAGTGTGAGGTGGGAAACTTTACACTTCAATGTTGATGAGGCTCGCCTAAGAGACATGTGGGTCATATAATTGTCAAGGTGCTTCACTGGATCGTCATTTCCTTCATATTTGGGTATTTTTGGTGGCATAAAGTGGTTAGTAGCATGGGCGTTCTTTAGCTCTTGCGAGACTAGGAGACTTTCATCAATTGTCATCCAACTCAAAGGATCTACTTGGACTATTAGAATCCCCCTTTCTACTTGGTTCCTCAAGTTTGTAGCATCCATTCTCCCTCGCCTATTTCTAGGCAGAAGGTCCCCCGAGGTTTATGGCTTTGCCCATGTTTTTGTTGCGTCTATATGGAGGGTAACTATTGGGGGTTATTCCAAGACCTTGATGGTCCAGTTCTATTAAAGACACCGGTGGACCTTTGAGGCTTTCGTTTTTGGAAATATTCTGGAAAGAAATTTTCTGCTCTCTATGGTAAGTTATTATCAGGTCCACTAAAGCTATAATTTGTAGACATATCCATTTCCACCTCCCTTTTGAATGGGCTAGGCTCCCTTTTATGTCTCTGGGGGTAAGCCCCCATGTCATTTTTATTTTTTTCTGTTGGAATGCCTCATGTTAGGGCGTTTGGAACCCCTCTTGTCCATGTTTTTGCATGAGAAATTGTTGCACGGTATCGTTATGCTGGGCCATGCTCCTTATGTTTGCAACCATTTCTCCTACCTCTTTGCTATACGTGTGGTGTTGCCACCTCTTCGATGCTTGTGGTGGGACGATGCGTACTGACATTCTCTCGGATGACTTCTTCTTCCAAAACTTCCTTTTGTCGATTTCTACCCTCAGAACCGTAATGATTTAAACTTATAGTGTAACAATAGCTTTTATTTTAAGAACAAGCTTCCATAGATACCTTTCAACATCATCAACCATTCTTTTCTTCAATAATCAGAATCTTTCTTCAATGTTTGATTGTAGAATAACTCCCTTTCAATGGCTTCACCACAAAGGTGTTCGCGATTATATTGGGGTTTTCCACAGACGATGACAATCTATTGACCCAAAAAATGTACCTCCAATGTCGCCAACAGATCCCAAGGCCTCTCATATCCACACAAGCCAAGTTCTTTCACACTTGGACAAACCGTTAGTCACATTTAACTTTCTCTAATGGGGATGGAGTTGGTTGTGTGTATTCTGATGATCAAGTCAGTTGGAAAAATAAATATATAAGCGTAGGATAGCTTTAGACGTGAGCTTCCAATGTAAAAAAGGGGTAAACTTTGAGGAGTCACAAATAAAACAATGATATGGCAAAATTATAGTTTAAGGGTCTAAACTTGCATTATCTCCCAATGACACTAGGTGTGAATTTTTATATCATGCGCCTTAAATGTTAATACCACTTTAACACCTATAATGCCTAGCTTGCAACTTTGGACTTGAACGGATAGGGGAGCGGTAGAGACTGTGACACTGAATTGTTAAATCAATCGTATGTCAAAAAGTTTGCTTAGGAGATCTCGTGTTGAGCTCTTTCTGTGGCCTCGCCTTCACTCACAGCCCGACTATTCCCATGAGGGTTATGTGGTTTAGTGGGGTTGCTAGGTATATTGGTTGCGCCACAGGAAGGGGTACGGTTAGATCAACCTTGTGTTAATATATTCCAAGACAGAGTGGCGCGGGGCCTTGTCTTTGCTTACTATGTAGGATATTTAGGGCCCTGTGAATCAAGGCATAACAGATGCTATCAATAGATTCGTGGCCTAATCTAGTATGTTCACGCCTTCAATTCTTAGCATGTGAGATGAAGTGTTGTTGTTGTAATTCATTAAGGGTCCATAAAAATTGGTAACAAAGCGGGTACACTTGAACTTACATTGTTGATTGTGGGAATAACCAACATTTGCTCTTGTGGAAATGATTTTGGGATCATGGTATATTTGTCAAATGGGTTGACAAGTTAGTAGAACTAGTGAAGTAAGCTTTGGGGATGATGGATAATAAAGGTATGCATTATGCCAATGAGCTTAGGTGCCCTTTTAGTTTGTTTCAAGGAAAGTAGTGAACATTACAGAGGAAATCACAATGGTAGACATCTTCTGTTGGTGTTTCGACATCCGTTGTGGCATTATTACAGATGTTTATCCAAGGAACTAATGCATGTGGAGAATAGAGAGAAGGTTCGTATCGAAGGGAATATATACATGGGTACTATGGATAGAGTGTGAATGCTCGTTCATCAGGTGGTAGTGGTACCGCTATTGTGGAAATTCTTCTTACCCACCTATGTGGACGAAAGTGTAATGAGATATTTGAGCGACGTGCAAATCATGCTTCCCTCTACGAGGGTGTTAGCGGATTAGATGAGGAGAATGTCATGTACCTAGTGTACTCTCATCTCTACGTAGCACAACAAAGTCACTAACAACTATGTGCAAGCCTTATATTACTGAAAAGTGTATTAATGTTGTCATCATATACATGTATTGAGCAACATCCAACCTATAAGGTTGTGAGTGTGCTGATTGTCTCGGACTTGTCGGCCTGTGCAAGGGGGATGGATGCTCCGAGCACGGGATCTTCGGGGCCGCAAGGGCAAGTTCATGCTCTTAGGCATGTTTGGTTAAGTTCAAAGTTACTTTTAAGCAATTATACTTTTATTCACGTTATCATTCTTTTTAGTTGGTCCATTCTGCCTATTCAATAGGAATCGAGACCGATTAGAATATCCCAAAAAAAATCAAAAATTATATATTCTTGATATTAGTTCTTATTGAGTACTTCGATTGTGCAAATAACACGTAAAATTATGGACTTTTTTGCTTTGATTTTGTTGCAAAATGGTATTGAAAACTCAATACAAATTATTAAATTCGTGAATGTAACAAACAGGGTCGTACTTGTTTTTCACAGGGGCTAAGGCGAACTTCAGAATTTGGGCTCCTAAGTCATAGCACAAAATCCATTTTTTCATTTAAAAGAGTCTTACGAAACTAAAGTTGTTAACTTAAATTCCACAATAAAGCAGCAAGTAAAAATAAAATATTCAAAATATTTATCTTTTCAACTCAAACCCAGAACACCTAATTATGTATTCACTTAGAATTGCACACCTAATTAAACCAAACCCAGAACATTAACTATACATATTCAATTTACAAAATCTCATTAGAGATTAAAATTCAACATGACAATTAACATGAGCAAATATAGATTTACAAAAACACAGTTCAAACTCATACTCACTTAAGCAAAACCAAGATAAGTAATAAATTATTTAAAGTTTAATTACTTTCCATATTCAATTTAAAGTACAACGTTAACTATTCATATTTAATTTACAAAATCAAAGATTCAATTTTGTACACAGATTCTAGCAAAGCTTAACCTTACTAAATTACAGATTCAATTTTGTATACATATCAATTTACAAAATCAAAGATCCAACTGAGCTGTCCAACCCCGATCATCCATCCATTATCATTTATCAATACTCAAATTCTCATTTCTCAATCACAATAAAATTTTAAGCAACAGCCAACAGGAGAACAGTGTGAGTGTGTGTCGTGACTCTGTGTGTGTTAATAAAATTCAAAATATAGTAAATACTTACTCAATAATCACGAATTCACGCCAAGGCCTCAAGGTTTTCTCTCTCGCAGACCTCAGTCAGTCTCTCTGTGTGTATTTTGCAGCTGCTGGAGCGGCAGACGGGTGGAGCCTGGAGGGTCGAGGAGCGGAGGAGGCGAGGACAGAGAGGTTGACTTGAGTCGTGTATGGACGGAAGTTCGCAGTAAAATAGTGGACAACGGTCAGTCATACTATCCTATCCTCAATTTCTATTGATTTTGACTGCAACGTGCATGTTGCATTTGAGTAGTTTTAATTGATTGTAAAAATTAAATGAAAGATTAAAACTTGAACACCAAGTAATGTGGTAAACTCCAAAGGAAAATATCCATGGGCTCCATGCCACGAGTCAAATAATCTACTAAATTAATTGATCAAAAATAAAATAGTATTCGTTTTGTAATTCGGAAAATCAACAAAGAACAATCAAAATAAATTAAGAATAACTCCCTTTTTATCTTCTACTTTTGACTTGTTGATGAAGTAAAATTAAACTCATCAATCAGCTTAACCAATAAACATGATTGAACATTCAACGCACGTTGTTTTTGTGTTCTCCAAGTATGTTGAATAAGACTTTAGCTTGGAATTAATCAATCAAATATCATGTTTCATGAACCTGCTGAAAAACACCAGAACTGCTTGCTGCTAGGTCACCGGAAGTTTAATTCTGATCTTGTTTGATTACATAGAGGCAAAATAACTAACAAAGATTGAACTTAATTCTTNAATAAGACTTTAGCTTGGAATTAATCAATCAAATATCATGTTTCATGAACCTGCTGAAAAACACCAGAACTGCTTGCTGCTAGGTCACCGGAAGTTTAATTCTGATCTTGTTTGATTACATAGAGGCAAAATAACTAACAAAGATTGAACTTAATTCTTACCTAAACAATGAATATTAAGCCTGGTAAGAAGATTCATATATCACAAAGGATATTCTTAATATGTTAATAGATTGAATTAAGGAAAGTTACTATCTAATTTATCTTAAATTTACCTAACTAGCAAATCAGAAAATATTTAGGACATAAAGTAACCTATATTATACACGAGATGCAATATGTTAACGAGAAAGATGTTTCCTATTTTAAAAACGAAAACTTTAAAACTGTACCGTACAGAATCCATTGAATATATTTACCATCCAGTCAGTCAGTACTTACTACTGGTAGGACCTATAGAATTTTTATGTTTCGTCGAACAGCGTATTTGACATTATTTGTTAACCCAGAAAACCCGCTCTGCAAACCAAAGTGGATTCCCTGCAAAACATATAACAATACGTGTGGAGAATGAATGCCCATAATTTGCGCATAAAATAATGCGAACTGCTTTCCCATCCTATTGGCTATAAGCTGTTAACATGCTCGTAACACATGGCTCTTTTAACCAAATTAATTATTATGTAGCCAATAAGGAGCCGCCATGTGTCATTATGCGTAAATGACCCAGTTATCCTAAAACTTGGAGGAAAATCTATAAATACCCATCCATTTGAGGAGAAGCAGGTGAAACTCAAATATCTTCATCCTTGATAGCCATTCTGTTTCTAGCTCTAGTTTGAGTATCAAAATTAGTGAGTTTTTGAGGTAGGTCAGAAGATTTGTTGATCTGATTTCTATCGTCAACAAATTGGCATTGTCAATGGTAAAACTTTAACAAAGTAAACCACAAAGTTATGTTACAACCAAGAAATCTTTAGCATCTATAAAAATGAACCCTAGAAAGAAAACTCGAAAGAAAAATTATAACCGAAGGTTAAAAACAAAGGATACACTAGCGATGAGCTTATGGATAGCGATGCCAATCCAAAATGACAGTAGGAGGAGATACTAGCAAAACCTAAACTAATATTTCTCCTACTCAGGGTCCTGTTGAGGAAAAATGCATCTATTGCCAAAATAATCTAGGAAATGGCTAAAAGTCTAAATGTATGCATCTGTGCGAGCAAACGTTGATAATTCGGAAGGAAATTGTCAAAGTGATTCTAGTAGAAATGGAGAAAAGCACATTGTTACCTCATTTAGTGCGAAGAATAGCAATTTCCAGGTTTCAAGAATTGATGGTAATATGACAGAAACGAGGAGGAAAGAGCGATATGAGGATATATTTACCATAAAAAAAGCCTACGGATGAATTAAGCTCCCACAATTGGAGATCAACTCAATATTATCGTTAGGGAGATCGGATAACTAAAAACTATTGCGATACTTCATGCAATATTCTTCCAACGAATGCGAATGAAGATTAGTCAAAGACAATGATGAATGTATACCATTTTCCAGCTAGATCAAAGAAGTACCAATCCCAAACAATTTTCTTCGTCCTATAATAAATAAGTAGAATATGAAAGAATCTGTGTAAGTATATGACATGGGTGAAATTGAAAAAGGCAAGCCCTATGCCGAAAAACCAAAGGTTTTCACTTAACACTGGATGGACTAGCTAAGAGAGGTATAGCAAATAGTCGCTAAGATATATCAGAAGTGGGCTGCAACTGAAGCAAACATTTTTAGGAGCGTTCACTGGGAGTAGAATGGGACAAGCTCTAGCCATGTGATTGAATGACATGAGATAGGAAGAATGCATGTCTCTTAAAGATATTTTGCACGGTTCAGTGTTGAATTAATGGCTTGTGATATGTGACGACAAGGCCAGAGATGCCTACTAACTGGTTTGCTGATGGGGTATCATTTCTTGAAGGGATGTGCGCAACCAAATTCCTACTTCTTACCATCAATTGGCGAACCTGATCCAGAGCGAGATCCAAACAGAGGAAGTTTGAATGGAAATACTCAAAGGTAAAACCTTGGCACCTTCTTTCAAATTACTAAAACAACAATAATCGTGTTTTCTGGTACTTAGGGATACGGTACATACCAATTCTATCATCCCTACACCGGTCACGAGAGAAAGACTTCATTCCTCTAGAATTATAAGGCAAAACTTTACAAAACTCACTACTCCAGGTGTCACGCAGTGAGAATGCTCAGCTCGCCATTCGGCACGCAAGCACGCTAACAACTAGGCGCGATGCCTATCTTACCATCAGTGCACTAATGATATGTGATCATATGCAGGTATTTTCCTTTCCATCCTACTCATAGCATACATGTATGCCAATTGTTCGGGCTTGCTGGCCAAAGAATGAGGTGAGAGCATCCTCGAGGAGTTGAACCTCGGGAGCCAAACCTGCGATCCGTGAAAGTTGGTATCAGAACGGGACCGCTCGAGCATGCGGTGTTGTTATG
>CAIGRL010193776.1:0-12734 GCA_903798325.1 Fraxinus xanthoxyloides | reverse complement strand
GATTTTCAAAACATTGGTTATAATTCCCACTAAGGGCAGGATATCAGGCCTGTATATAAAATGAGACCACTTGTCAAAACCAATAATACTTTGACACATAGTAGACATGAACTTTGTTACCCACATGAAGCCCATGTTTGATTTTGCTAAAACTTGGATTTTTAATAAATTTTGATTGAAAAAAATTGATGAAATATATGATTAAAAAATTATGAATTTCATAAAAATATGTGATTAAAAATAATTATTGACTTTAATTTAAAATTTTATCGATTTTTTAACTAAACCAAACACAGACTAAATCTTTAACTCACAATTTTATGACACTAAACCCCAATTAAACCAAATATGACCAATTTTTTGTGGGATTGAAATAAGATTCCGAGTAGATTTTGATAAAATTTAATTAAATGTGTAGTTAAAAATTTGCGAATCCCTAAAATATATAATTAACTTAGCCCAAACCCAAAATATAGTTTTCTTATTTCTAATTTCCAACCCAAGTCCAATTAATCAAATTGATCTAAATTTTACTCAAATATCTTATTGCAAAGTAGTGTCGTTTCTTTTGTTTTAGAAAATCGAATTGGAAGTCTCTCTTTATCATTGTGAACCCGCTATCTTTATCTTCCTGTGATTTTAACATCCAAATATATATAAAAAAAAAACTTAACAAAGAGAGGCGCAAAAGATACGGGGATTGTACTACATTATTTTTTAAGAGTTAAAATTGAATATGTCATTATTTAAATTAATATAGCATTATTGTAAATATTAAAAATTTTAATTATTGTATAAACCCAAAAATTGAATGGAACCAAACCGAACCAAGCTCGAACGGTTCCATAATTAAATTTGGACCCCGATTCCACTTACTATATACCCGAGAATTCGCGTTCGGTTCTAAAGACGATCATGTCCAATCCTAAATTTTCCATTGACAATTTGAGATTTGAAGGAAAAGTATAATTTTCCCCCATAAAAACAACGTTTCGTAGGGCTATGATTTTCTTCAAAATTTTCAATATTAGGACTTGTGCCCACAAAAATTTATATTTTTTCCGGACAAAAAATTGACGGGTAAGATATATCTTTTTGCCAAAAAAATATTTCATATATTTGTAGGCTAATAATTAGCAGGAAAAAATTTCGATTTTTATTTTTAATTTTCGGCCCTATTTAAGTTACCCATGTTTGACATGTTTGTAACCCCTTTTGAGATAAACTTAAGTGAAAAGATAAATGAAAGACACGAATAATTTTTAGGGAAAAGCAAAATTGTTTTGCGAGCAAAATTAACTTTAACAGACGAATGATTTTGTCGGGAAAAACATACGCAACAAATTATATTCGCTCCAAAGGTTTCGTAGGTAAAAGCTTTAATGCACAAATTGTTGAAATTTCTCATTTTTTACTTATCCTCTTGATGTTTGCCCCATAGATGTGCCTATAAAATATTTTCATCTGCAAAGATTTTTCCCCACAAATAATAACCTTTTCTTACTAGGGAAAACATAAAATTCTTGTAGTGTCTAAGCCCCTATTTGGTGGCTATTTTCTTGGAAAAATATAATTTTGAATAGTGAATATTTAGAGAATGTGTGGTTAAAAAATAAGGAAAATTTTTGAATATGTGTAAAAAATTTTATTGTGTGAATGTGTGGTTGAAAACAGGGATAAAGCCTAAAAGCCAAGAGAGTAGAGTTGCGGAGGCAAATTTCACAAAATTTTAATTGTGGGGACAAAATTAAAAATAAATAAGTAAAAAAAAATGAAGACGTAGAAAAAAAAGTGTTCAAAAAAAATAGGAGACAAACATCTTCTAAATTTTTTAACTCACGTTTTTATGACACCAAAAATCCCAATTAGATTCCTCAAATCTCTCTCTGCTGTGTATGGCCTAAAACAATTTACGTCCAACAATCCAATCGCCCATTGCCATGTCACTTATAGTTCCACGTGGTATCATTACACCAATATAAGCTCTTCACCTCATCCTGCATTCCCCATTCCCCAGTCAGTCACGTGCGAAAATCTCTGTAGGCACAATTTTTCTTCGTCCAGAGAGTGTGTATAGCAGCTATGGAAAATAGGGCTTGGAGTGGCATTTGGATGATATCGGTGTTCCTTTTGGCATTGTTCAGTGTATCAGCATTTGCAGCAGAGGAAGGGGAGAAAGTGTTGACTTTAGACCATTCCAACTTCTCGGATACTGTGTCCAAACACAATTTCATCGTCGTTGAATTCTATGCTCCTTGGTATGTATAGATGTGTGTGATTTGTGTAATGTAATTTTCATTTTTTTCCATATTCATGTTATATAAGCAGCAGTGATTTTAGTTTTTCCTTTATTTATGTAGAAAATGGGAAGTCTAGATCGTTCTTCACCGCGTATGAGCAAAACATCAGATTAATGCTGTATTTTCTGTACTAGGATTAGTTCCTTTTGCATCACTAGTTGTGTAATACTGATTTTTCCTTTATTTCCAGTTTGTTGACGGTAAGTTGATCATCTCAACCTGAGTTTGCTCAAATTTGCTAGATTTCCGGTCACATATGCTTTTAGGAGGCTGTCCTTGTGGAGATAAGATCTTTCTAAATACACGAATGATGATTTTTTTACCTTTGTTTTGCATAAAAACAATGCGTAGTTATTTTTGATAAAAGTTGAAACCGCCTAGAATTATAAGTTTTCTATTAGCTCCATTATTGGTTCTATTGGAATTAAGGATTATTGTTTTTTTAATTAGTTTTTACTGTTTGATAGTTGTGAATTGTGATGCTGGATTCACTTGCCAGAACTGATTAATGGTATTAGTTTTCTCTGATTAATCATTCCATTTCTTCCCAGGTGTGGGCACTGTCAGGCACTTGCCCCAGAGGTACAGTCTAATCTCTATACGACTATACCCTGTGAAAGGGAGTTTTCTCCATTTTTTTTTCTGTTTCCTTTATAACACTTCTTATTGAGTACATTCCCGTTTCTATGTTCTCTCTCAAATGACTTTTTGTCCTTTCTGTGACATCTTATTAGTACGAAAAAGCTGCATCAATACTGGGCAGCCATGACCCTCCTGTAGTTCTGGCAAAGTTCGATGCAAATGACGAAGCAAACAGAGAACTAGCATCTGAATTTGAGATTCAGGGGTTCCCCACTATTAAGATCTTAAAGAATGGAGGAAAGAACATTCAGGAGTTCAAAGGTCCTCGTGAGGCTGATGGTATTGTTGATTACTTGAAGAAACAAGTTGGTCCTCCATCTGCTGAAATCAAATCAGTGGAAGATGCGGGCAAACTTGGGGATGAGAAAAAGATCTATGTTGTAAGTAGTTACCTTTCTTTTCCCCTAATCTATCTCTGTTTCTCTGTTAATTATATGTAGAACTAAAAACATGGATATATTCTTTTAGGTCGGGGTGTTTCAAAAATTCTCTGGGAAAGAATATGAGAATTTTACGACTTTAGCAGAAAAGTTTCGTTCTGACTATGATTTTAGTCACACTCTTGATGCCAACCTCCTCCCTCGGGGTGAATCGGTCAACAAGCCAACTCTTCGCTTGCTTAAGCCGTTCGATGAACTGTTTGTTGATTTCCATGTACTGCTTGAACTTTCGTTCCGTTTCTGTTCCAGACAATTTTTTATTTTGGAAACTTATTCTACTTTGTGGTTTAATTTGTCACTAACATTGTCACTGTGAATTTTATTTCAGGACTTTCAAGTTGATGCAATGGAGAAATTCATTGAAGAAGCTACCACTCCTATTATGACTATTTTTAACAGTGATCCAAGCAATCATCCATATGTGAACAAATTTTTTGGGAGTGCCTACACTAAGGTACTTTCATTCTTTTTCTCCCAGGCTCGACACCATGCATGATTATGACTATGGTTTACAGTGGCACAAAGTCTTTTCCCATTTGCGTGCTAGAGCAGGACTATTTAAAACAAACCATTCTATTTATCTGAGGCTAACCTCTGTATGATCTGCATTGAGGGAGTAATTTTACAAATTGTCTTCTTACAAAGTCCTATTCACTTCAAGCTTCTGGAGTCACTTTTAGATCAAATACTGGGCATCAAGTTTTGAACTCTTTTGGCGGTAAAAATAATTCTAGTCTAGATATGATTTAGTTAAAGACAAGCAGACTGGATTCTCAAGATATATTGTGCTCATGGAGAAGTGCAGCGGCGTTAGTTCTGTCAATATTGTGACATGATTATAAAATTTCGAATTACCAGTTTTCTCTTAAAACGTGTGCTAATTGAATAAGAACAATTTATTTGAACAAAATTTTGTAGAGATTACCTCTATTTAATAAGGTCACTGCTAGAGTTTTTTTTTTTGTTTTTTTGGGTCAAGATTCTTCCACTTCTGCTTTGATTTAGTACCAGCTCATCACCTAATCTTGTTCTCGGCAGAGTTCAGAAAAATAATAACATTTATTGTTATACTTTTAGTTGTTATTGTTGCTGCTGCTTTCATTCACTTCTGTAACCTCATATGATATATCATCAGGAAACAAAATTTATGCAGTTTTGTGATGTTAATAGCAATGCAAGATTTTCAACATAAGTTCTTTTTTCATTACTTTAGAATGTTGTTTTAACAAGTGATTCAATGTGTACAGGCCATGCTTTTTGTGAACTTCAGCAAGGAGCTTGATTCTTTCCAGCCAATTTTTAAGGATGTTGCTGTGCTCTACAAAAAGAAGAGTATAAGTTTTCTGTTGGGGGATCTTGAAGCCAGTGAAGGTGCCTTCCAGGTTGTCACTTTCTTCATATATCTTTATTTATTTGATTTCTATTTTTGGACAGAATGATAATATTTGATGCATAAATGTTCATGAATCTCGGTGGCAGTACTTTGGGCTTACAGTGGATCAGGCACCTCTTCTTATTATACAGACAACTAATGGTCAGAAGTATCTCAAGGCAAACATAGAACCTGATCAGATTGTACCATGGCTAAAAGATTACACGGTAATACTTCTAGTTCTAGTTATAAACAGCGATTCAAAACTTTTTTGGAACTTCAACTGTCATCCTCTTGACTTTTGTATATGTAATTGTGTGCCTGTTTTAAAGTTAGCATAATTTGAATTTTTGGTTTTCTTCAAATGGTTACAGGATGGTCAAGTGAAGCCATTCATAAGATCAGAGCCTATTCCCGAAGTTAACAACGAACCTGTCAAGGTGGTAGTTACTGACAGCCTTCAGGACATGGTTTTTAACTCCGGAAAGAACGGTTTGTATTAGAAATTTTAAATATTTCTTAGCGCACAGATTTAGTCTATGTTTTCTTTAGTTTATATGTTCACTGAACTCCAGATTCGATCTATACTAATCCAACTATTAATATTTACCTATTCTTATATTCTTATTTATGATGCAACCCAAAGCTTAATGTTTGCCCAAGACTAGATATGGTTTTCATCTTTTTCTTTTCTCACCATCTTTTCAGTGTATGTACAAATTATCTTTACCTTATGGACCAAATTTGTCTTGCCAATATGGGTAATATAGGTTCTAAGAATTGAATCCCCCTTTTGAAAACAAACACGCTTCTCTGTTAATGCCCATGTCTATAGGTCTGGAAGGCTTTCTTACTGGTATATCCGTAGACTAGGTCTGAATTTATGTTAATTCCATCATTATCATGTTGCAGTTATTCTAGAATTCTATGCACCTTGGTGTGGACATTGCAAGCAGTTGGCTCCAATCTTGGAAGAAGTTGCCATCTCATTTGAAAATGATTCTGATGTTATGATTGCGAAACTGGTAAAATTCTAGCTTGTTTCTTGATTTAGGACTCTATAGGGATGCCTTGTGATTTTACACTAGTTCAATGCAAGATCTCGGATTCATGGATGATACTACAACTGGTAAACGATATCTTGAGAGAACTGATGGTGCATAGCATTTACTGTTCGACTGAGATCATACAGATCAATTGATATCGTGTTGTCATCTTTATGATCTCGTCCTAAACTACATTTGGAGACACTTTTTTCATGTTTTTTTGTTTTTGTTTTATTTGTAATGTTGCTGTGTTCATTTCTAATCAGTGTCTTTTTAGGAAAATATATCACCGTATTTAACTAATTCACTGGTACAATGTTGCAGGATGCGACGACAAACGATGTCCCAGTTGACACCTTCGATGTTCAAGGATACCCTACTTTGTACTTCAGATCTGCCAGTGGTAACTTGTTGTCTTATGAAGGGGATAGAACAAAGGAGGACATCATCGACTTTATTCAAAAGAATCGGGATAAGCCTGCCCGAGCTGACTCGGCCAAACCAGAATCTGAAAAGCCTGAAGCAGTAAAAGAAGATCTTGCTAAGGATGAACTATGATGAGGTCAACTTGCTTTTTATTTTGACGATACTCTCTTAAATTCTTATTATGGTTCCTTATTTTTCCCATTCTTTTTCCATCTCTCTCTCTCTCTTTGCGAGCAGGCTTTGCTTGAATGCTCCCCATGGGAAACTCCGACAAGCTTTCTACACGGTGTAGCAAATTTAAGTTTTGAAAGCAAGTTTTTGTCTGTATGTTGGTGTATTTTGCATTTTGTTTTCAAAATAAAGGGGCCGTTTTCCGAGTGCTTGTTGTAGCATTAGGCTTTGGGTTTTGTCTAGCTATCTCAATAGAACGGCACAAGTTACAATCAAATAAGGTTGGAATCACAACCAATGATCAAATAATGTTTTTATTTCTGACCAATGATCAAATAATGTTTTTATTTCTGGCTTACTGAGTGCGTAGTACAAACGGGATATCAAACGTATCAAGTGGATTCCACATTGTAATTCACTAGGTACAAAACCACCGATGAGCTTTCTTTGTCATAATCTTTAGCAGGGTACTTTTGTTCTAGTATTGCAGTTTTGTAAAAAGTCAACCTTATTAAAGGGAATAATTCAAACTTTTATAAAGTAGTTTATATTTTCATCTTTATTCGATATGAGATTCTATCCCAAGTCACTATAGCTGCTGAGAGAGAGATGAACATAATATCGAAGAAAATTTCTTTTCCTTTCTTAACTCCAGTACTATCTAGATTTTCTTAACAAACATGCCCTTCTCGACCAGTTTGGTGGTGACTGGCGTCCCTTTTCTTACCCCATTCGTGAACCCTCAAGTGTAATTCAGCAGCAGCAATCAAGAAATGGACACACTCTAGTGGAGTCAAAATGTTGAGAATTTCTTGGAGGGTTTTCATCCTTAGTTCATCTGCCCTTCGCAAGACTTCCACCAAACCTTTCTCCTTGGGTGCCAGGGTTGCCTCGACTTGCCCCTCGTCTATCTCACCCCCTTCCTTACCGACTTCTCCTCCTCTCTTTAACTCGGACACAGCATGGGACATCTCGACCATGGACGAATCTGCAATCGTCTCCTGATGCTTTGCCTGCTTCTCACTAACCTTCTTCTCTTCCCTTATGGTTTTCCTCTGTAATTCATCCAACCTACTGAGTTGACTTGGTGAAATATCTTCCAAGTCACCTGTACTGACAACTCGTATCAACTCTGATATTTGAGCCTCGAATTGTTGGCCCGACTTTGAGTACAACAAATGAAACGCCATACTTGGCCTCCAACCACCAATCCAGAGGAAAGCATCCTCAAGAGAGGTCGTCCAGGATGGATTGAACATGGTTAACACATTGTGTTTCGCCCACCTTACTTTCGCCTTGTAGTAATGCTCGTAATGCTGTACAACACGGTGGATTAGAGGACGCAAAACGCTGTCATCAAATTCTTCCTTAGTAATGGTTCGACCATTATTCTCAAGCTGGTCGCGTTCTTTAGAGGCGGAGACAAGTTCTTCAAGATACTGGCTTTGCTCAACAAGCCAGCACTCGAAGAATTCGTGGAAAGTCTCGCGCTCTTCCGCCCCATTCCTGAGGACTTCTGCCATATATGTAACACTGTTAGGTAACACAGACATGGGGGAATTCAATATTATATATACCAAACGATCAATTCTTTGGCAGATACAGACCCCCTGCAAAACCACAGCCAAAAAACCAGCTTTCGTTGGATGGTATGCTCAACTATACTACGCTCACGGGAGAGTATATAATCCAATTTCGTTGATTGTTACTTTTCAGCAAGAGGTCCGACATAAAGTCAAAGAAATACCCTCATCTTCCAATTGTCTAAAAAGCAATTAGGATCCGTTTGATTAGAAGAGTAGAATTTGGGTGGAAAGAAAATAAATTATAAGAATTGAATTGCCCAAAATTGTATTTTTTAGAATTGTCAATTAATTGTGTTTGATTAGTATAATTTTTCACGTGAAAATATTGAAATTTTAGATCTTTTAGTGTTCGTTTGAATTTGTTTTACATGAAAATTGTCAATTATATAAATAGAATTTGTTATAATTGGAGATAAAATTTGTTTCAGTTGCTTTAAAAAAAAGAAAGTGGGAAACCATTTTTCCACTAAGGCGGTGCGAATCCATGAAAATCAAGAAAAGGAGGTCACGTGGGGGCGGTGGGGGTTGGGGAAAAAACAAATTCCAAGAAATTTTTTGCCTATCAAATAAAGTAAAAGATGAAAAATGAAAATAATAGATGTCAAACAGAACCTTAAATTTGGCTGAAAATGAACTCGATCTACACTCATATCATCTACATATATATGATGGGAATTACGTTCTAGATGGTATGATGTGAATGAATTATCAAGTTTCTGGAGCACGGTTCATTGTATCAGTTAAGATGAACGGGAAATCTTGGGAAGTGGGAACCCGGTTTCAGGTTTTTAATATACAAATGATTTTGCCATTACATAAACGGCTGTTGACAGTCTTTATCGTTAATTTTTAGTCTGTCGGTTTCCTCAAAGTGTGTCGGCCAGATGTAATATTCATGAGAGAGGAGTTTGGCCAAGTCAAACTTGTTAGTTGTTACTAGGTGCTTATTTGATGGATACTCTTATAAATGGCCTGTTGACTTGATTTATTAAAAGTTTTTGTAAAAATGTCTATTTTAGCTTTAACGAAATAGATTCTTTTATTGCAAGGCATACCCTTCTTCTTTTAAAGGACTAAATTCAAGAGATGTTTCTATATCTTGTAAGTTCTTCTTCGTGTTTCTATATCTTGTAAGTTCAAAAGACTAAATTCAAGAGATGTGATGGTGGAGTAAAGGTTGGGATTCCATGTGATGTCTACTGATATGATCACAATCTACTGATGTAGTATAGAAATATCTATCGTACGTGTTATGAAACAAACAAGATATCGCTCTAATATCAATTGTTAGGAATCTGGCCAAATAATAAAGATAAGAATAATATGAGCAATAAGAAAATAATGCATCATAAAGAAAACAAGATTTATGTGAAAATTCAAATCTGAGAAAACCACCTGTAGGGACGAAGAATTTACTATAATCAATAGTAAGGAGTTACAAACGATCTCTTTGGATCAATAACTAATTGTATAACTAGTCAATTCCAATATGGGTTCTCTCCGCTCAGTTTCCAAATTCTTCTTTTTTTTTTTTTTTTGTGAATTACTTTTCTCCTTTCCCTTATGACAAAATGATGCATCCAAACAATAAGTAACTCAAATCTTGAACAACTAATTCATTATTAAAGACACCTTCGCAAATTTTGAGATTTAAACAATTTTTATGGAAGGAGGAAAAAATGAAAAGGTGCCTTATATTGACCGTAAGTGACCGTAACGAATCCAATAGCTGGAACTTTAGGAGAAAAGAAAAGTGCTTCAGGTGGATGTAGTTCGAAAACTTTGAGTTGAGTTTGAAGATATGAGAGTGGAATGGTCTTCTTCGTTGTTGTTGAAATAAGTTGAACAATAATAATCGGAGAAGAAATCGTGTTGCCGCACTTAGTTTAAAGGAGATTAGCAAAACCTGATGATTTATTTTATAGTGTGAAAACTGGCGAAAAAGAGTAGAAACACCATCACTTTTCCTCGGTCAATAGTCAATAATTGCGACTAATTGCGGCTTGTGAGAAACATCAAAATTATCATTTTTTTGTCCGCACATATAACAGTAAACCGTGAGGAGAAAACACAAATGAACCGTATTTTTGTTTTAAGGTGGGGTGGGTGAGGGAGAGGGTTGAGAGGAAGAAGACAAATGTATGTGCGTGTGTGTGTGTGTTTTTTTTTTTATTTTTTTTTTATTCAATGTGATAAATGGAAAGTTACTCTATTGCCCATTTTTAAAAGAGAAAATTGCAGCCACGATCCCAAATCTTTACTTTTTGCAGACTTTACATCAACCTTCTCTTTGTGCCACCACAGGTCCCAAACCTTTGAGAAATTTGCACTGGAGGTCCATCTGAATAGAAACCGTCCAAATCACCGTTAATCAACCTGAAAAATTAAAAAATGAGATATTTTGACCATTTTAAAGAGGGGCATTTTCGTCTATACAACCCTTTAAAAATAATAAATAAAAGGAACAAAATCTCCATCGTCTCCAAACACCCCACCCCACTCTTCCCAAACACCAAAATCATGCCGTCCACCGCCACTATGGCGGCTGCAAACACCACCACCATGGCCACCAAATTTGTCCTTTTCTGCCTCCCTCTACCTTCATTTCTCGTTGCGGCCTCTTCCCCGAATCCAGCCTCTTCCCCTTCTTCCTCTAGAATATCATGTAGAGATGCCATCATTCCATAATCTTGCTTTTCGTACTTGTTGTCCTCGATTTTGTAGGGGTGACATGGCCAACATATGTGGGGTCCTCACGTCCACGTAAGCCTTTAGTCCTGCACATTTGGACAAATCACAAGTCACACGAATTGGGGAGGATATGAAGTGAATATATTGGGAGCAAACGTATGCTTTTGAGTCTAAAATTACATTACCTTCAAATGACACAATGAATGAGTTTTATAGTAGAAAAGAAATGATAACTGTTTGATGGGGTGACACATAGCCACATCATGACAGTCGAGATCTTTTCCTAGGTATCACTCCATCCAATGCACAGTCACGCTAAAGCTTAGTCTAACCTCTGAAATATAGAGTGACTATTTGACTTTTTATGTACGTATCGTAGAGTTATCACATAAATCAATCACAAGATTTATTCAAAAAATCTCCTAGGAAGAAACGATGTAAGAAGGTGCCTTCTATTAGCTAGGAGGGCAGTTGCTTCAGACTTCTTCGTGCAGCAAACGTGGCACTTCACCTTGACCTTGGATGGTTAGTTCTTCAATGGCACATGGATGAAGTCATGCATCGCCTCGACTAGGTAGGATGGCAATGTGGAATGTGGGCTTAGCTGCCATCTGGCCGTAACACGTATGATGACCTGGAGCCTCATTCAAAAGACAACAGTACCATTATTGTTATTGGATTCCCTCAATCATACTCAGTGTTCTATTGGAGTTCTTACTCTTTAACTCCACTACTTCCCCCATTATACTGGAACTTAATGCTGCTTTCAACATAGTTGAAAATCATTGCCCAAGCTGGTTCAGCCAGTCAACACCTAGCATTCTATCCTTTCATTGTCCAAATCGAGGGACTGCACACTGCCTCGCCCTCTAATTTTTCTCTACTAGCAACAATTACCATAAGTGGTTCAGTTTGGACAGTACAATATTTCAATTGCTATACTAGTCTCTCATCTGTAAAGCTATGAGTGCTTCCACCGTCAATCAATATAAAAAACAAAAAAAACCTTCCTTTTGATTTTTCCATCAATCCTTTTAGTTTTATGTTTCATACTCTCCACTAATGCATGGTTAGAAATACCCACACTATCATCAGGAACCTCTTAGTCTCTGTGGCCCATATCTTCTCCACCCACTGTCATAATTTCCACTTCTTGCTCTACCAAAATCACATTGATCATTTTATTCTCACACACATGACCTATGGTGTATTTCTTGCCATATTTGTTACATAGCCCTAAGCTTTTTTGGCATTCTTTGTGGCTGGTTCATGGTTTTTGGAGGTGGCATGTATTAGGCAGGCTGGATGTGAGGTTGGTAGCCATTTGTCGTTGGGAAGGTTTTTGTTGATTTTTGGTATTTGATTAGGGCTGTGGCTGAGGCTAATGAGTGTAGTGAAGCCTCGCCCCTCTGCCGAATGCACTATTACTTCATTGTGATAGCGAACTTTGTCAGGTGAGTACATGAAGCAAGTCATTTCAGTACAAAATTCTTGATAATCAAGAAAGATCTATAGGAATCATCTCTACTGGCAGGGGCGGATTTAGGGCTGGGCTACACTAGCCCAGTGTAGTCCAAGCCTAGATACATTAAATTAGGGCAAAATTAGTTTTAGCCCAGTAAAAATTTTCCTAAGTTAGCCCAGTAGCCCAATTAAAAACCCAATTTCTTCCCAAATACCCAAACCACCAACCTCCCGATCCGTTACCATTTTCAATTTTCACATTCATTTGAATTCCCAAATCTGAAATTCCGAAACCGGAACTGGGGAACCCTTGCACCGTCGCGATCCTTCACTTCTTCAACCAGCAACTCAACCAACTTTAGTCGCCTTCACTTCAGTTCGGCATCGACGCATCGTGCTGCCATTCACCCACTGCCATCGCATTCGCACAGTCGCGACGCAGCCAGTCAGTGAGTCAGCCTCAGCTACGGCCACCGCTCGACCCTTCCACAGACAGACAAACTCCACTCGGACTCAGACCACTTTAGTCTCCAATTCGTTCCCCTTTCAGCTTCAGCCTTGAGCGGTTGAGCCGTCTGCCCTCATTTAACACTTTC
>CAIGRL010193749.1:0-18869 GCA_903798325.1 Fraxinus xanthoxyloides | reverse complement strand
ATGAATTGCACAAGATATATGTGTAGGATGAAATAATTCAAAGAATCAAGAACACAAGATTTTACGTGAAAACTCAAGATAGAAAAAACTACGGATAGAGGAAAAAATTCACTAAATCAAAATAATGATTTTGTTATATGATTTAATGTTCTCAATCAAAATTTATTGTTCTCTAATGTTATATATATATATATATATATATAATCTAAAAAACTGTGTTTGGAATGGACTAGGTATAATAAAACGCGTCAAAATCGAAAACAGACCCAGGCTGGATAACATAGTCGCTTGAGCGCCGTGCTCCACAAGCAGCGAACAGCTTCTCTGGTGCTCGTGTACAGCAAGCTAGTGCCATAAATAGTGCTCATGTGCTGAATATCTTTTCCAAAATTGTTTCTTCCACCCAACACCTTCCAATTTCAGAAACCATGGCGGTTGGAATCGCTGCTCAAAGCTCCATGCGTGCAAATCTGGAATTCGAAGAAACTCCACATCCGGCCACCACCATGAACGGAACTTACCACCGATCGAAAGCCCATGGACTATTCAGGACATCCTTAGACATATTACATACATCATATCTTTCGACAGAGATATAGTCTCACATTTACAAAGAAGAAAATCAGGTCGCAGTGCCCTTGCTACTGAAGGTTGGGATGATATCAGGTATATGGACCGCTTGACCTACCACGACATATTAGTGCTCTAGTACAAGTTGACAGACATGGATTGCCCAGTATCAAAGTCTAAATTTTATTGTAACTTTCAATACTTTTTCTTTGTTTTTTCTTTTACATTAGTTCTTATTGTAAAGAAAGTTGTATTTCCTTGTTCACTGCTTTATTCTCCTTATTTTCATGTAACCACGATATTCTTTCACCATAAGTGAGGGCATATTAATAAAATCTCGGAGGTACTGCCCTCCTTTAACTANACGATATTCTTTCACCATAAGTGAGGGCATATTAATAAAATCTCGGAGGTACTGCCCTCCTTTAACTAAAAAAAATATCTTCCACATAAGTCCCTAAGGGATAATTCAATAACAAATAACAACCAAGTTCAAGCAATGCTTTAACTTGGCAAGAATGAGTGTCTTTGTCAACATATTAGTGGAATTTTTCTTTGTATCGACCTCGCTCACTACAATATCACAACTAGGAATCACATTATGCATAAAATGATACCTTATATCAATGTGTTTTGTCCTCTGGTGAAACATCTTATCATTTGTTAGAAAAATATCACTTGACTATCACAATAAATTGTAGACATCTGAAAGTCTTCACTAATTTCACCAAACCATCCCCTCGGCCACATAGCTAAACAAGCATTAGTAGAGTCAAACATCTGAATATCTAGTGCACTACTTTCCAATGTTCATTTCCAAAATTTTCCATGTATTTGCTAATTGCACAGACTGCATATGCTAAATGTAGGTGTGTACAAACAATAGCCTACATAAGCGATCCAACTATACTTGAATAAAGAACCCCATGTAGTTAATGTCTTCACTAAGCTGAGCTTACCTTCATTACCTCTGATTTATCATTGGCAATTATCAACATATCATCTACATAAAGTAGTAGATATATAAATGACCCATCATCACACTTCCTAAAGTACAAACAACTATCATAACTGCTTCTTTTAAAGTCATGAGTAATCACGAATGAGTTAAACCTTTTATACCATTCTCTCGGTGACTGATTCATTCTATAAATGGACTTTTCAATTAACACACATAGTTTTCCTTTCTAGTGACTACGTAAACCTTTGGCTATTGCATAAATATGTTCTCTTCAAGTTTTCCATATAAGAATGTTGTCTTCACATCTAACAACTCAACCTCTAAATCAAATTTAGCCACAATACCAAGCAAATTTCTAATTGAGTTGTGCTTTACAACTGGAGTAAACACGTTGTGAAGTCTACACCAAGAACTTGACTGTGACTTGTAGTTACTAATCTTACCTTATATTGGCTTCTTCAGCTCCTGATATACCTTCTTTCCTTTCGAATATCCATTTACAATTAACAACATTCTTCTCTTTCGGTAATTTCATTAAGTCCCACGAGCCATTCTTATGAGATGATTTCATTTTCTCTTGCATAGTAATCATCCATTTACCATAATCATTGCAACTCTCTGCTTCTGTGTATGTAGCAAGTTGTTCACTGGAATCAATATTTTCAGTCACATTTAGTACATAATTTACCAAGTGAGTTTCTCCATACTTCTGTAAAGGTCTAATCACCCTTCTAGGTCTATATTTAGCATTAGAATACTCTAGTACCGCTAGTGGTGGTGGCAAATCAATACTCTCCTTCATTTTTGAACTAGACTACAGAGAAGATTCTAGTTTAGATACTAAACTAATCTCCAACTCTACTTGAGCATTTTCTTTCTGTTGATTTGTATTACCAAAATCTCTGAAGGTAAACTGTATACCATTTCTTGTTCATCAAATACCACATCTCTACTATTCACTACCTTATTTGTTTCTAGAAGCCAAAGTTATCTCTTAACATCGAATTTATAACTAAGAAAGATGCACTTTCTAGACCTGACTCCAATTCTCCATTATTAATATGAGTATAAGCAGGGCAACCGAATATTTTCAAATCGAAGTAATTAGGATAAGTATCAGCCAATACCTCTTCTAGATTTTTTTTTCAATAGCAATTGAGGGTAAACGATTGATAAAGAAACAACATGTGATACAGCTTCAGCCCAAAATATTTAGGCAACCCAAAATTTGAAAGCATACATCGGCCATCTCTATCAAGGTCCTATTCATTCGTTCTATCATACCATTCTGCTAAAAAGTACCACGCACAGTCAAGTGCCTTCAAATTCCTTCTGCCTTGTTGAAACTATTGAACTCATTCAAACAAAACTCTAATACATTATCTGTGCTGAGACGTTTCACTTGCTTTCCAGTATGCTTCTTGGTCATTGTCTTTCATTCTTTGAATATATCAAACACATCACACTTCTGTTTCAAGAAGAAAATTCAAACCTTTTTGAAGAAATCATCCATTATTGTCAACAAATAATATGCACCTTCTTTAGACGGGACCCCCGCCGATCTCCAAATATCATAATGGATATAATAAGGTGTTCTCTTTGTATTGTGACTTCCTTTATTAAATATGGACCCCTTCTGCTTTCCAAAAACATAATGCTCATAGAACTTCAACCTGCTAGTACTTTACCCATCTATAAGTCCTTTTCTGCTCAATTTAGCCATCCAAGGCTGAGCTTCTCTGTCCTTTCATAACTACAAGAGCTCATCCGCTTACCTTTGTAACTCTACTTTTACTAGTGTACATGTACCCCTTTTAATCAAAGGTACTCAAAGACACGAGGTTCCTCTTTACATTTGGAACATGCCTCACATCACTAAGTGTCCTGATAGCCCGCCAAACATCTTAATCGTGACTATTCCAATTTAAGATAATTTACAAGGCGAGTTGTTTCCCTTAATTACTACACTTTTCGAAACTTCTTCATACGTTGTAAACCAATCCCTATTGGGACATATATAGAATGTACAAGTTGAATCAAGCAGTCAATCCTTGCAAAGTTTGGAATCATCTTTAGAAATCACGAGAAGCTTTCCTTCACTTTGGCTATCTCCTATAACATTGGCTACTCCACTATCCTCAGGTTGTTTTCCCTTTTCTTTAGTTGCAGTCATCATTAGTTTCTTCAATTTGTAATAATTATCTCTAATGTGCCCTTTCATCTTGCAAAAGTGACATACTTTTTCTCTATGTCTTGACTTGATCATCCCCTCATATTACCACAACATTTCTATCTTGATTCCACCCATGAATAACTAGGCCTTCTACTTGAGCCTCATATTCAATCATAAGATGCTTCATCTTCTCATTTGACAGTAAAGCATATAGACCTTATCAATTATGATAGTATCACGACTATAGAGAATAATGTCTCTAAAAGTCGTACATGATGACAGAAAAGAACGCAACAAAATCAATCCAAGATCTTCCTCATCATATTTAACTTCCATAATCTCAAGATCAACTACAATTTCTTTGAAATGGTCAAGTGATCTTCAATAGGTGTACATTCAGACAGGCTATGATAATACAAATGCTGCCTCAAGTTAATTTATTGGTTAAATTATTTATCATACAAAGCTACTCAATTTTCAACCATGATGTAGCGACACGTTTCTCCTTAAGAACATCCCGAAGAATCTGGCTTGAAAAATGGAGATGAATTTGGGACAAGGTCTTTCAATCCTATGCTATTTTTTCTCCTGTGTCCAACTAGAACACATTTTATCAAACCCTAATCGGGCATCACCCAAATCCATCTGCGCGAGCACGACTCACATCTTCATCTGCCATAGCGAAAACCTCGTGTTGCAATCCAAAAATAGAATATTATATTTCTTTGTTGCCATGCAGAAGAGCAACCTTGCTTTGATACTAATTTTTTATGAATTGCGCAAGATATATATGCAAGATGAAATAAAGCAAACAACCAAGAACACAAGATTTTATATGGAAACCCAAGATGAAAAAAATTACGGGCAGGAGGAAGAGAATTCACTAAATCAAAATAATGATTTTGTTACAAGACTTGATACTCTCAATCAAAATTTATTTCTCTATAATGTTATGAAGTGGGTACAAGTCGTGTAATATATTCGAGCGTTAGGCTCACGTGCAGCAAGCGGCAAGATAGCTCCATGAATAGCTCTCATGCGCTGAATCTCTGTTCCAATTTTTTTTTTCCTCCCGAGAGGCACATAGACACCGAGATGCAATGCTTGGATGCCCCGTCTCTATCCAAAACATGTCTAATCCATGTTTTGATTTCTTCAAGGACTCTTCACCAAAATACCAATATTTCTTCAACAAAAACACCAATTCCTAATGGGATTTTGGTCATAATTCAACAAGGTTTATTTTATTTTTTATTTTTCCTTTTGCTCAAAAAATATGTTAATACTTTAGGGCCTGAGATAGATTATCATGATATATAGAACTTCTTCTGGCTTCTCATCGAGGGTCTACTTTCTAACTAATGGTACATTTCTTGTAATTTCCATATGTCAACGACCTTGTCCGATAGGTGGCCCAATGATTCAAGCATTACTTAGTACTTATTACTTTCCGACAAGGGGTGGAAAGGATATCGAAAATATTATTTTCGCTAAGCATATAAACTAAAATAGAGTATATGGTATAATTAGTGTCGAATGATCAAGTTGCTAAACATTAAAGCTTGATCCCGAGAATGAAAAGATAGTTAGAAAACCTCAAAACATGGACACGGATTTATAGTTGATTGTCTAAACGTTAAAGGTATATCAACTTCACCATTATAATGAAGAAAAAGAATAAATGCAAATTCGTTATGCATAATAAAAAATGTTATTCATATCGATTGCTGGAGTCATCTTATGTGGCATAATTTTATAAATTTAAAACGTGAATAACTTTTAATATTGCTATGCCACGTAAAATATCACATATGATGATTACTGCTTTCGCTGACTATGAATACATTACTCGAAATAATTAGCTCTGGTCTCATAACTTTGAGCATAGCATGCCAATAGGACTGAGGGGGTTATATAGATTTTATCTTTTGTTTAATTGAATGTGTCAACAAGAAATCATTTGAATACCACTGGCACTACTGTATCTTCACATGATTAAAAGGAGAAAAATATAATCTTTTCTTAAAATCTGTTGGACTCCATATACATCGTACAGATTCACATGATTTTGCTAAACAATCCTCCACTAAGTTGGTGCTATGAACATATAAAAAGAATTGGTTTTGGATTCTTAGATCTTGAATATGACAAATTATTCTATATCATAGTTAATAATGTCCTTTCTTATATTGATATATATCTCTAGTCCGTGTTTGGAGGAACCAACCACAACTTTTAGAATTCAAAAACGTTAAACCTGGTTGGTTTTTGCTATAAAAGGGGGCTCTGTACCATTCTCTACATCCAAGAAACTTCTCCACCGATGGAGAAAGTGTCAAGTGCCTCTCTCCTGTCCTATTTGTTGATTGTTGTTTTCATATGTAAGGGACTTGAGATGATTCTGAAGAGTAGACATGGCGTGATATTGATTTCGGCTCAGCACTTTCTGTTGCAATGCATGAACAGTTGCACGATGAGCCGAATCAATATCACTCTTGTATGCTTCTTTGCAGGGTATTTATTTTCTGCATCAAGTCGGCAAGACTAATTTCAGGTTATGTACAGTTTCATTCTCTCTGATTCGTTCTTTTCATTAGTTTTAGGACTACAAAAATCTAAGCAGATCCATGATTTCTTGAAAAATTATAAACAGCTTTCATCAGTAAATTCACAGTTTGGTTCCTGACTCGAGGATTGAAAACATTCATTTATCAAGCTCATAAATCGGACCTTTATAGATACAAGGGCTTGTGTTCTTCTATTCCTTCGATGAATACATACTATTGATGTGTTTCGAGTGTACAACTTCAACATTATTATGACTATAACATGAAAAGAGAAACACGAATCATCATGATAAAAGCGAATACTTTGTTATTTCAGATTCAAAAATCATTTTTGATATTCCAATGTAATTGTCTGAATTCTTTTGTGACAAAAATTAAGTAGTCGTGACTATGGAAGTTGCTCTGCTTAGATCCGTTCATAGCATAAAATGTTTAAACGATGAAAATTGACATCGACACAGCCTGAAGAAAAGAACAAGAAATATAACAGTCATGGAGAATTGAGGAATGCTTCCAACCAAATAAATATCACGATGATCTGAGTAGTGTTAAGGGATAAAATCCCACATCGGACAAAGATGAAAACATAGACCAACTTTTAAAGGTTTGAGTTATTCCTCTTAATAAAATTGATATTTTAAGATGGAACCCTAAGTTTTTACATGGTATTAGAGCCCATAAAGTTTCAATGAGTAATTCGATCCAATTAAGACTAAAAAATGAGCACACGAATTTCAAGATTGGTCTGCTCAAACGAGCCACCATTTTAAGGAGAAATGTTAAAATATAAAATCTCATATTGAACAAAGACGAAAATATAGACCAACTTATAAGAATTTGAACTACTTCTTTTAATAAAGTTGACATTTTAAAATGAAATCTCAAGTCTTAACAAATAGCAAGTCATGTAGTCCAAGAAATTGTACGTGTCGGGCATTGGGTAAGGAAAAAAAAAAAAAATCTGCAACTCATGGTATATTGGAGCCATAATTAATTAAATATATCGCCCCTCTCTGAAAGCTGGTTCAACATGATATCCGAGCTTGAATTAGCAACACCTAGAAGCTTGCTCACAAAATTCTTCCTGTATAGTTTCTGTCATTTTGTGAAGAAGAATTTTAGAAGCATCAAACAGAAAAATTCCACAGATACTGAGTGAAAATGAAAGCATTACCAAAGAAATAGTCTTGGAACAAAAACATATTGGGCCCGGCGGCTTATATTCTATATATACCATACAAATGGCAAAAACTATGTGAAAAAACACATACACCTAACATCTTGAATTCTTTTTACTAACTCCATTTCAAATCGCAGTTAGTCTACCATCACTTTGTCTGATATGCAGAATATTTCTTCTCATTGTAATATTTATTACCATATTCAAACAGCGGAAGCATATAATTTATTTTAGACTGACTTGTTTGTTTTCTTTGTTGAAATGGTCTAACTCCTCCCTACAATTTCATACTCGCACGTTGAACTTCGATCATTTTTCTCAGTTTGATACAGTAATTCAACGTTCGGATGTTTTAGATGTAGTTTTCAATCATGTACATGTTGATAATGGTGAATTTTCAAACTTGTATTGGTGCTAATATTATGAATGGAGTTTCATTTGCATTTTGTGACATTACACCAAATATCAGCCTTGGCTCTTATGGAGAGAAAACATGAATGAATATAGCGCCTCAATGAGGTCTGAGTTCTTTGCAGCATTATATGATTACAGGCAACGTCTGCATTGTTGCCTAGGTTCTTAAACCCAAAAACTCCCCAATCAACGGATGGAAAAGTTTAGATCTTATTATTTGCTCTTTAGCTAGTGGACAGGCCAAGCCCCCTTCTCGGTAATTCTATGTTTTATCTTCATCATTATTAAATGTTGACTTCAAAATTCGACGATCAAGCTACCAATATAGCATGGACACATCCATCTTCACCTATACATTGCCTTCTCAATAACAACCTGTTGGAGGCAAAAACCGTAGGTCCGAAAAAAAATTCAACGACCATTTAAACTCCGACGGTCAAATCACTTGCTACAGTTATAAAATAAAAAATGACTGGTACATGGGAGAAAGTGTTTCGGACAAAATCCGCAAGTGTACAGGACCGATGACGATCAATAATATGATGATTTGAGTTATAGTCCCACGAGGAATAATTCTTAGCTATAATGTACTAGTTTCTATCAAATTCGATGTTTGTGACACAAAAGAGATTTTTTTGTAATTATCCTGAATTAAGCTAAGAATATAGTAAAAGATTAGTTTTTATTAAATAATATGATGAATGTATTGAATTTTAGAATCTACATATTCATCTCTATTTCAATTCTCAAATCATGTAACTTAGTGTTCTTCAAGTGTTCATGACAATCGATAATCCATTGATATCTAATATTCTTTTTAAAGATATATTAAACTTATGATTAACACGATTCAATCTTAATTTTAGTGCGAATTCATATACAAAGCACGCATTCAATCACGCGATTATCACATAAAATTGTACACACCATAAATGTCATTCCTAGCAACTATTGTTCATGTGTCAAATACGCAGTGTTCTGCTTATTGTGAGTATTTCAATACTACAAATAAACATCTAATTATCTAAATGGTGATTAGGCATTCAAACAATACAATAGTCATGCTTATTTAATCAACAACACAAGAATTGATTAAAATTACTCAAGTCTTTGAATTAAAAATGGCAATCAATAGGTTTTATTGACTTCAAAAAATAGTCAACGGAATCTTGAGCCCCACTTACATCCACTTGGAGGAGCAACTGGCTAGTAACTAATATACTTATGGGGATATTCTTTGGATGTGAGCAAATCAAAATGTTCAGGCACTGGGTGTGAACAATACCACTCAAAAAGCGAGTAAAGAACAGTATTGAATATATAAAAGCTTAAGAGAGAATAGATAATCTCGAGTGTATGTATTTGCTTTTCCCCCTTCAAAATGGTACAAGAAAGTATTTATAGTGTTACAATGAAGTGGTGTCCGTTAGATGAAGAATCATGTGTCTTCATCTCCTTGGCTGAAGCGTCCTATCATAGGTGTCAGTCTAACCTCACTAGCCTGTAATACATTTAATGCACTTAAAAAGGCAGCCACCCTATGATCTAGGTTGACAAGATTTGACATATCTCTCATTACACAGGTCATATCAATCATTTGAATAGGATTTTATGTACATGAGATCTTTTGGATGAAGTAGGTCATCATTTCAAATGTGGGCTTCAGATTAGGTGTTTGCATTGCTATCGCTTTGGTATTAAGAGGGGCATCTTTAGTACTTCACTTTGGTATTGAGCTTCGGTACCAAGAGAGCTTCAATCAACAGAGTTTCTTTGGTCAAACATTAATGCCATTTGTTGTGGGCCATGGGGCTTCATCATTGACTAAGCTCTACATGGGATGTCACATATGCTTTATCTAGGACCTCGGTTACGAGACATAACAATAGTTCTCCATATCTATGTATTATTATTCATATTATGCTGGACTTCTTTTTATATAAAGTGTTTTTTGTTAGAACGAACATTTTCTTGCCGTGGTTGGAATTTTTTCGACACAACACAATAGTCTCACAACTCCAGTGTAGATATTGATATCAAAGTTGGAGTTTGAAGGAGCGTGACCTTAAACTTATGCAAATTTTCATTGACGATTTGAAGCTCCGAAGTACTAAAGCTCTACTTAAGAAATTGCTGATTTTTTGTCGAAGAGCTAAAGCTTTAAAGAAATAGATGAATTTTTATTGAAGAGCTGAATCTCTGAAGAAATTGCTGACTTTTTGTTGAAGATGAAGAAATTGCTGAATTTTTGTTGAAGAGCTGAATCTCTAAAGAAATTGCTGAACGTTTTGTTGAAGAGCTGAAGCTTTGAAGTGATGTTTAATTTGAAGGGGTGTTTTTTTTAAAATTGGTGCAAAGATTTGATGTCTACATGTTTCCAAGAAAAGACAAATGAAGATGTTCAGCTTTCCATACACGTACCTGCCCTTATTAAATAGGCAATGATGGCAACTGTTATAGTATTTCAAGATGGCGTCTTTGTGCATGCGTGAGGTGCACACTTTGATCTAGATCATTAAATACGAAGCGTCTTTTGAAATGGATGGTTCTGATTCAATAAACTAATGAACGTTTAGGAAACTTCAAATCTAAATCGAATGGCTAAGGTTGACAGACCTCACCTATATAAGCTAAACATTCATTCATTCTAGCATTTTACTTTGTAAAAATATTTATGCCCTTGCAATCTTAGAGTTTTCAGGCAATTTCCATACTCTGACGACTTGCTTGGACTCCTAGATGCCTCTTCTTCGATCTTCTATGTAACTTCATCAACCTGGTCCTCTTTCTTTCTACATTTTGTTCTCTACTTTATGCAACTCGTTCGAGTCATGACTTCTCCATTTGGTTTTGTTTCTAGTGATGGACGGGTCGACATTAGAGATATAGCTTCAGAGATGGACTTGACCTTAACCACACTGAAGACCTGTTCCAAGCCATTAAGATCGATCAAGGTATGGAAACTATGAGTGAGAGACCCATAAATTTATAGCTCAAGAATAACTAATCAAGAATGGGGTGAATTGGTTTTTAAAACTTTCTTGAAGAATTAATCTAAATTCAAGCAAGTAAAGACTAAATAGATTAATTCATATTGTAAGTACAAATATAAAAGCGATAAATAAAAGGGAGAGATGATGCAAACAATATAATTGTGGATGTTTAATCCAAAGCAATGATCTACGTCCTCCGTTACCAAACTCTCCACTTATGGTGCAATCCAACTCTTCACAATGCTTTCGATAACTTACAAATAAGGAGTATCGATCCTTATACAATGTTGAGATTTACGGGACCTCAACGCGATCCACTATCAAGCTTTCACAAGACATCAATATAACCCACACGGTGACTACAACAAGGAACATCAATCCTTATACAATATTGATCTTTAAGCGATTTCAATACGATCCATACTTTATCAAAGTGATTTTACAATGGAATACCTATTTTGATAAATGATACACACAAATTGAGTACTAAGAGAGACTAACTCTTCAATGAATAGTAATAAATTATAACTCAAGTGTTAGATGAAAAATTTTGATGAATATGATAATAAAAAATTATATTCAATCAATCAAAATGTTTTAATGAGAAGATGAAGAAGAAATAAATGCAATATATGTTCAAAATTGTTCTCAAAATCTTTTAATGAATAATTGAAATAAGTTAAATACTAAGAGAGAAATGAACAACTTTGATGAATATGATGATTTTAAAAGTTTGATTCAATCAATCAAAGTCTTCAATACGAAGAAGTAGAAACATTTATGAATGTAAGTGCAAAAATCTTTTACAAAACTATATCTCTCTTTTAAGATTGATATTTATTAAGCACAAAAGAAATGAAAAAACTTGATGAGAGAAATGACTTAAGAACTTTGATTCAACAATCAAAGTTTTTGTTACGAAAAAATAAATGAAATGAATGTAAAAATGTAAGCTCAAAGGAGATTTTTTACAAATATATTTTACAAGAAATATCTCTTCTAGTTGTGATATGAAATAATCTTTGTGTGCATAAAATGATTTTTGAGATTTTATCATTCATTACTAAATATCAAAGTATTAGTACCTTAATATTTGAACTAAGAAGTCAAGTCTTTGATCTTACTTTGAAGTTTGCCTCTTGGACTTTTTGTCTTGATCTTGCTTTTTCTTGACGTTTGACTTTTAAGCTCAAGTCTCGAATGATTTCACTTGGATACTTAACTTTCCCTTTGATCTTCATTTTGAGTTCGATTTATAATGTGTTGATTTTTGCAATGCTCGATTGATTTTAACATTGAACTATCATCAGTCAAAATCAATTATTAAAAACAATATCAATCTTTTTTGTTATAATCAAAACATGAAAGATGAAATCAACCATATGTCAACATAAATTACGAGGTAGATTAGGCGGCTTCTAAAATTCTATCGTCATGACCAAAGCAAATTTGGAAGAAATTAGGGATAAGTATTGTATGCTTGATACCATAGAGCTCCTAGTACCTAAATATGAGGAGAGTGCCGATTTTTCGAAGCAGGATTAAGTAGCTATCAATGAATACCTTCTTAAAGATGGAGATGTGCCTACCTCTTCACCCTTTCTATAAAGCGGTTCTGAGGCTCTATAGGTTAGCACCTATCCAACTTTTTCCAAATGCCTGGAGTCAACTAGTTCGAGGGTACATCCTTTGGAAGGAAACTTCTCTGGATGACGACGTGCCCTTTTGAATTTTTCAAACTATTTTCCAGCCAAGGATTTTGGTCAAAGGGTCCTAGAAGGGCTAGTATTATATAACTACATGGGGGGCCATTTACCATTTGTGGTAAGTCTCCCTTCATCAATTAAGGGATAAAAGGAATCCTGTTTTTGGGCCAAGGGAAAGTGTCACATATGTGAGGATGATAAAGTCCTAGCCCTCATCATGCCAACCTATTGTTTTGAAGCTCGTGAGTGTTTTACCATTGTACTTGTGTTTTGGTCTATTTATTATGTTCTAACTATCTCAATTTGTAGGTTTAGCTGATCGCTTCAAATTATCCGAGGCTGAGTGGCATATAGTCAAGGACATTTACAGACAGCCTTCAACTTCACGCCACTTCGACCTCCTCATCCTCCGCCGAAGACTTTTTATTGAATTTGGCTTAATAACTTCAAAAGGTACATTCCGAAGCCCCTAGAGGTTATTATACACTTGTGAAGTTGCTGACGTATTTTGTTTTTCAAAGAATTTTGCAAAGAAGAAGTATACTACCTTGGATATGACCTTTATTTTAAGTGCCACTTCTACATCAAAGTCCAAAGGACTTAAGCTCACTTATGACATTGCAAACCACGTCAAAGATAATCTAGTTAGGATCAGCAATGATCACTTCGAGAATCAAGTTAAAGAGAGGGCTTCTACTAAGGATAAGAGAAAGGAGTTGGAGACCCTCTCGAAGAAGAGAAAAGTGTCCATTTTTGCATTTGCCACATCTGGAGGTTCAGATACCTCAGTGGGCCATCTACCACTTCTTCTTACGAAGTTCATACCTATTTCTATCGCTGCTGCCAAAGGAGGGTAGAAAGTGCTTCGAAAAAAGAATATGAAGTGCAACGAGACCCTGGTTTATAAGGACAAAGCCATTGCTGCTAAGGCTTCATTTGCCACTCCAAGCAAAACAAGGAACTTCTTAACAAGACATGATGATGAATTAGTTCCTAAAATTTTCTTAATGTTACCCCCTAAAGTCCAAGCAACCACTGCCATTTATTACAAACTCTGGATTGAAAGGTGGCAAAATTATATGGCCACAATGATGCAGTAGATTTAACAGCTACCTTGGTGAGTCAAACTACTAGGGCCTTGCAAAGGGATATTTCAGAGGCAGAATAGAGATTTTGTCGAAGAATCAACAAAGGGCAATGAGGAGGCCCAAAAAGTAAAGGTCGAGGTAGACACTCTGTAGCGTCAATAGGCTGAAGAGTCTATGAAGCTAGAATCTGCCTTAGCAAAAATTAAAAAATTGAAGAAATAGGTCAACTTGTCCCAGAGCGAGGTGGCCAGCTTAACAAAAAGGGTGGAAAGATTTGACAAGCACCAAAAAATAAAGGTTGAAGCTCTAGATGTTGTTTATAAGGAAAATGTTGTAATGAAGCAGCAAGTTGGGAAGTTCGGTACTCAAATAACTAGCCTTATTGAGGAGGTAGAAGAGACGAGAAAGGATAGTCAATCTGCTAGTGATTACGTGGTGAAAGTGTAGGTAGTCAATCTGCCGATGTTAGCAATTCGACACTTACTGTCACTGCTTTGCCCATCTTGAGGTCATGGATCAGATAAATAAACTCTATCTGACCTTCGACACTTCTGATTTGAGGTCATAATTTCTAGCAAATGAGGAGCCTTAGACTCTTGCGGATGAAGTGACTGAGGTCAAAGATGAAAAGGATGGTCAAGTTGAGAACCTCAACTCTAAATTTTATGTTATGGAGGCTTCCGTAACTGAAGCTTCAGACGCAAATATCTAGAACCCAATTTCTCCAACTTAGATATTTCTTTATTTGAGATTTGGCCAAGGTCTTTGTAATGCACATTTATTATCTAAGAATGAAATTTATTTTGCTACATATTCGTGTCTTTTTATACTTCTACTTCATATACTACGCATCGTACTACTTTAATATTGTAACTAACAAAACTAATGCTTCGAATATGAGAACATAGCTAAACTTTCACGTTAGTCTAAAGCAGACCCAGTAATCTACAAAACGTAAATGAACCTCCATTTTAAATTAACCTTATTCAAAACTGGGATTGTCACCCCAAAGCTCAACAGTTTGTGTTAACTTTGATTTTTAGGAACTTCCTTATAGGGTAGATGGTTCATCCATAGAGGGGCTTCTTCCGTGATGTTCAACTTCATCATGGGAGGCGTGTGATGTATGTCTCGCAGGATTAGGGTTGATCCCTTTTGGGATACAACTTTTATTTGAGTCATCCACGCTTCTCTACATGCGAATGGTTCATCCATGCAAACCTTTTCCCATGATGTTCAGCCTCACCATGAGAGCATGTGATGCCTAGAAAAATCAAGATGTAGTCCCCTTTGGAATCCAACTTTTCTTCGAGGCACCCACTCTTTTTTACATGGTTGATGGTTCATCTATGCAGGAACGTCTCCCATAATGTTCAGCTTTGTCATAAGAGGCATGTGATATTTACCTCGAAGAATTAAGAGGCGGTCCTGTTTAGAATCTAACTCTTCTCCGAAGCGTCCACGTTTCCCTATATAGCGGATGGTTCATTCATGTAGGGTATTCTCCCATGACGTTCAACATCGTCATGGGAGGCATGTGATATACTCTTAGGAGAAGTTATGAGGTGGTTCTCTTTAGGATCCAACTCTTTTTTGAGGTGCTCACGCTTCCTTACATGGTGGATGGTTCATCCATATAGGAGTTTCTCTCGCGACGTTCAACTTCATCATAAGAGGCATGTGATGTGCACCTTCGAAAAATAAAGAGGTGGTCTCCTTTGTAATCCACTCTTCTCTGAGGCGCCCCACGATTCCCTACATGGTAGATGGTTCATCCATGCAGGGCTTCTCTTACGACATTCAGCTTCGTCACATGAGGCATGTGAAGTACGCCTTCGAGAAATAAGGAGGTGGTTCTCTTTGGGGTCCAAATCTTCTCTGAGGTACCCACGCTTCCCTAAATAGTAGATGGTTAATCCATTTAGGGGTTTCTTTCATGACGTTCAGCTTCATCATGGGAGGTATGTTGCTTGAGAATGTTTTGGACAAAACCAAGTTTGTTGCCTTAATGGAAACATCATATAAGCTAGGAAAGATCTTTCAGCTAAACGGAACGTGCTTATTGGTAGTATATTCTTAGGTGCTCTACGTTCCATAAATGAGGTTGTGCGTTCTCATCCAAATATTCTATCCAGGTAGTAATTCTTCCTTGATGCGATATATGCCTTCCTAGTTGGAACCCAATGTTCCTACTTTCGGCACCTTAGAGAAAATGAAGACTCTTCTCAAGACTAGATCGGTTATGCAAAATGAATTTTTTCACATTTGCATTATAGTATCAAGTCATTTTTTGTTGGTAACTGGCCAACTTCATTTGAGATTTGTTCCTCCTTTCATCGAGAAAATCAAGCTCACATCTTCTCAATTCGTCATTAAATATCTCACTAAAGTACAATCGATGAGGAGAAGGTAATCCAACTTCCACTAGGATCATGGCCTCGGTACCATAAGTAATGGAGAATGGGATTTCCCCTGTGGCAGTTCGATTAGTGGTCTAGATACCCACAACACCTAGGGTAGTTCATCAACCCAAACTTCCTTTGAAGCATCAAGCTTCCTCTTGAAAGTGTGCTTAATTGTCTTGTTGACAACCTCTACCTGACCATTAGCTTGGGAATGATGAGGGATAGAGAAGTTCTTCTTGATCCCATTTACATAGGTCCCTAACCTTCTTGTTGTCAAATTGTCATCCATTTGATATGATCGAATTAGGGCTACAAAACCTACATATGATATTCTTTCACAAGAATTTGGAAGTATTAGTTTCAGTAATTTAACTAGAGGCTCAGCTTCCACCCATTTAGCGAAGTAGTCAATGACGACGATAGTGAAACTTGCATTACCTTTTCCTTTAGGTAGGGAGCCCATGAGGTTAATTATCCATTTTGCGAATGACCAAGGGCTAGATACCTCCGTTAGCTCTTGAGGCAGTTGCCTTTGAATGGTAGAAAATCATTAGCATTTATCGCATTTTCGTACAAATTGGATCGCATCTTTTTTGATGTAATTCAGTATCGCCTTAGGACATATCTTGTAGAGCATGTCATCTTGAAAAATGAAATGTGTAGCCCTTCTTTTAAGTTTTTAGGCTTCTTCCTTGTTATCAGATTGGACTTAGTCCTTGAGGAAAACTATTATAGACTGCATCCACGAAGGTGTGCCTTCTATCCTTATTACTTATTCCCCATTAGCAGTAAAGGGTCTAGGGAGGTGCTCAATGGGCACTAGCATCAGCAGTTCAAAATCATTAATGCTAGCTAATTTTGATAGAGAGTTAGCATGCGCATATCCCATGTGTGAAATTTTCACTATTTCAAACTTTTCAAAAAATGGGAGAATGTCCATGACTAGTTTGAGGTATATGATCGTAACCTTATATCCCTTCGGTAAAGCTACCAGTGACTTGGCTAAGTAGTAGCTAAGAATTGCTGCAAAAAATTAGTCTTTGTATCTCATTTGCCAATTTAAGGCTGGCTATGAGAGCCTCATACTCTTCCACATTATTGGTGGCCTTGAACTCGAGCCTTACTACGTAGTTAAGTTAACGACATTCTGGGCTAAGGATAACGACATCCGCTTCTGAGCCCATCTCTCCAGATATGGACTCCACGAGTTCCATAATTTCTCCTCTTTCAGGGAAGTTGGAAAATTCTACCACAAAGTTAGCAATGGCTTGACCCATGATAGAGGTTTTTACTTTAAAAACAATATTATACTCACTGAGCTCCATAGCCTACTTCATCAATCTCCCCAAGGCATCAAGCTTCTAGTGCACTTGTTTATGTAGGAAGTTGGATAGTACATATATGCTAACCTTGTAAGTAGGGCATCAACTATCTGGAAGCCGTGACAATGGATATATCGAGTTTCTCCATATACCGATAGCGGGTTTTCGCTTGTGAAAAAAACTTGCTCACATAGTAAATAGGTAGCTAGTGGCCGAGTTCTTCTCTTATAAGAACACAACTAATGGCCTCATAATGTTTGACATGGCTTATTGTCAATATTTTATTACTACACCAAGAGTATCACTTACAATTGTATATTTCTGTCCAATGACTAAATGTCAATGTTGTGCCCAGTCTTCTATGATGGGACCCACCATTATTTGAATTTATTGATTGCTCAATATGGATTCCAATGTGAACATGTTAATTAGGTTTAAGTTCTCTATTCAATTAATTCATCTACTTTTGTAATATATGTTTACATCAATTCAATCTATGATTGAACCAAACTATAAAGGTTGAAAAGAGAACATTTCTATCATTCTCAGTGGCATGGATCTAGACATTTCATTAAAGACTAACAATGCACTACTCTAACGAATAATAATTCTGCTATTAAAAATGAGACTCAAATAAGTGGGATCGTTAAATTGTATAAGTCTTATGATCATGAAGTGTGAAATTCGAACCAACATTCAAGGACGCTGTGTCCAATATAGTAACTACTGTCAAGGAATTTCTTAAAGAAATTAAAAAACACTTTGCAAAATGTGATATGGTCAGACCTAGTATGCTTCCGGCGAACTTGGTTTAACTAAAGTATAAGCCTAAAAAAACATAAGAGAGTATCATTGATATATCTTGTCTTACTTCAAAACTAAAGAATTAAAGTTTGAGTTGTTTGATGACTTGCTCGTGCATTTGGTTTTGATTTCTCTTTTACCACAATTTAGTTAATTAAGGTCACTTATATCTGTCAAAAGAGAAAGTGGACTCCTGATGAGTCATTTCATATTGTGTGCGGAAACAAGAAAGCTTAAAATAAGAGAGAACTAGAAGTGCTCACTTGCAAAGTACCTCTAAGGACAAGTTAAAAGATAAGGAAGCTGCATTTGGCTCGACTTAAAAGAAATGATAAAAACTTGAAAAAGATAAATTTTCTGACTGTTACTTTTGTGAAAATTTAGAATATATAAAGAAGGACTGAACTAAATACCATACTTGACATGTAAAGAAAAGTAACTTCTCACTTTACATTGTTCTATGTTTGATTTAGTTTTAATGCCTCGACATGATTGGTGGATGAATTTTGGTGCAATTCTCATAAAAGCGTCTCTATGCGGGGTTGTCTCAACAACCGAAAGTCAATTGATACTGAAACATTCATCTATGCGGGCAATGGCAAATCAGTTAAAGCAATAAGGATTTTTAAGCTATCATTAAAGACTAGCTATTATCTTTTGGACGAAATTTGGTTTCTATTTCTACA